>VHZZ01005154.1:22631-35991 GCA_009801015.1 Silene noctiflora
AAAATTCCACCCTCTATCAAAAACTTGTGTAAAAATGATGAAAGAAGATAAAAAATATAATAATAGAATGAGAAAAAAAAAAGGTTTGACAAAAACAGGGTAAGAATAAGGTTTGCCAAAATAATGAATAAAAAATTAATGAGATGATAAATTAAAAAAAAAAAATGAAGGAGATGAATGTGATAATGTGATGCTAAATGAAAGAGAAAAGGGTTGAATGAATTGTTGGCGTTGGTTTTCATGGATAAAGAAGGAAATGATGGTTTTCTAAAACATTAAATGCAAGTGTACTGATCCGTCTTAACATTTCAGACGGATAGGATGGTCTAAAATAAGAATTTGTATATAATGTGTAATCCAACATAAGAATCTTATATAAAAAATCACAATCCATATAATAGTCAGCTTGTAACCTCTCACAAGTCTAACCCTTTCCCAACTTATTAGAAGAAAGGCAGTTGCCGCATATATGTGGGCGTGACCTCAGAGGATTTTCACTCACTATCTCTGCAACATTACGCGATTCTCCACCATTTCCACACGCATGTAAAGTTCTTTCTCTATCTTACTCCTTTGTCCTATGTTGTTACTTTTCTCAACTTCTGTTTCACCTCTGATTATTATGGAAATTTATGTTTTTTCTTATATATATTTTGCCGACTATCAATCCTGCATTTTCCTTAGTCGCCTTACATTGTTTGCAGACCAATAATTTACATTACATTTTTAGCAAATTTTCTGTTCTGGATTTCTGCTGTTGTTGTTATTCATGATTTTACATTCAGAAGAATACATTTATGTTGATGAATTTTTGAAAATGGGTTGTAATTTGGAAAGTGCTGCGTCACTTTTTGTTTTATGTTTTTATTTTCTTATAAACTTCGCTGGTCTGAGTTATTTGTTTACCTTTTTATTATTTTCCAAAGTGTATTTTAATCAAAGATAAACAAATTACTAAGACGGAAAGAGAGTATATATGTGTGTATTTTTTTTTTTTTGAGTGAATGTTCTTATATTACCAATTCTTTTCAATCTATTGCATTTTGATGAACAATCCTAAAATAAATAGAATTCATATCATTGCATAAATTATTGGTAGTTCAAGTTTGATTAGCTTTTTTTTCTTTCCTGGACTTGGGTCTTTTATTGTTTGCTGAAGCATTACGACAATGGTAGATGGACATAAATATCATAATTGATACAGAAGAGGGCGATATGAAAAATCGAAAAGAGGGCAATGTAAATACTGGATGTCTGGCAAAAGGAAGCTAGCATGGCAGATGATGGCAGAAACAACTCCATACCAAAAGAACCACTCTCTAGTCTCTACTCTAAGAAATCCACCAAATCCATTTCTATCAAACTGTTTGGAAAGTGGAAATATAAATTCACGATTCCCTTATTCAAGGAGGTGCATTAGCGTAAAATGTTTCAAATTTTGATTTTTTGAGGACATAAATTTTTCTCGCTATTCAGGATACGTATTCTTTTTGCTCGGTTGTTACATATAGCAGTCAATATAGGTGTACATATAGTTGCAGATTTATAGAAACTTCTTTATATATATGTCATTAAGCGTTTATGCTTATGACTCAGCAGTATATCATTACGAATTAACAAGCTAAGAACTGACACTTAATGACAAGTATATGTATATATCAATAACTAAATCTAACAACTAAAACAAATAGGTGCTTTTATCTTAAATTGCGAGACAATTCTATGCTCTTGAAAGTTCAGTTTATGCAACATAGAATTATTCTCGCGCACTTCCTTGAGCAAGGATATTACAGTTGAAGTCTTCAACTTTCCAAAATGTTTGGTGGGTCTCTTGGGGTGAATATTAAGTTTGGTGGATTTCTTATAGTGGAGAGGAATTCTTGTGGTTTCTGAGACTTGTTTTTGGGCATCCTCTGTCATGCTAGCTTCCTTTGCCAAGCCTCCCCTTTTCAACCCAATCCTCATTTTCATATTTTGTAAGGATAAAAATTCATAATGATAATATGAAATAATAGGTAGCATTTGGTAGTGAGATGGTTTTGAGTTAGCTCTGCTTTGTATTTCTTTCTCAATGGAGACGTAATGCCTTCTTAATAAAGAAGACAACGCCTGGCAAATCACAGCATCACAGAGGCTTCATTGGTATCCTTTGTATAGTATCATTACTGTTTACCCACCAAAGGCTTTGCATATGATTTTATAGTGTGGTTTATATGATTTATAGATGTAGTCGTCTATGATATTTGAAATGTAGATTAGTCACGTAGGGTGATGAAACAATTCGATGTCTGTATCAGGTAAATGTTACCGGACAATAGAATTAGGTTGACCAAACACCTTCATCATAGTTCAAAACCACCAGACAAGTAGGAAATAATGGTGGACTGGTGGTAGCAAGAGTCACTCGCTTTGTCATTTACCTTGATTACCTCTTAGCTTTCGGAATATGGATTGCATTTTTTGCTTTAGAGTGTTCTTTTTAAGGTTCCCCTCAAATCCATTATGTGGATGGATTTCATAGCTTTGCCGTTTCCCTTAATTTTCGTAGCTTATTATCATGCATTTACAATGATTTTATCTTTCTTGTCAGAGTATGAGTCTCAATTTCTATATCTTGTTTATTTTATTACTAACCTCCACTTCACTTTGATCTTCCCACTTTATTAAAATACTCCTCACATATATTAAAGAAGTGGGAAAATCAAAGTGGATGGGAGGTTAGTATTATTTTTTCGGGGTGTGGTTGGGGCTTGACATACCACAGGATCACTAGTTCTCAGGTGGTGGATTTTGAGATTGGCAAAATGAAAGAAAAGGGGCTTGTGTCAGAAAAAGAGTTTCTTATCTAGGATGATTTCTTCAAATTGTATCTCTTTAATCTCATTTACCATTTTGATGTGCCTAACCTTGAAGAAATGTTTAGAACCAACCTCTCGATTTTGTGAACTCAGGTGCCTCTTGGCTTTATTCCTTATTTTTACTTTTTCAGTTGTCCACTGTGAATCTGGGTTTAGTATGATATTTCCCGCTATAAAATTTATGACCATCTTTTAGTCGAGTCAAGACAAGGTTATTTATCACACTACTTCACAGTTTCAGCCTACTACAGCAAGATTGTCTGCTTACTTTCTGTTCCGTGTATTGTTTATCATTTGCTCTTTCAATACACTGACTTGAGCTTAATGTTGTTTGGCTTACAGAATGGGTAATCGGAACAGAACGCTGAAATCTACTCCATGTCTACTTAGAAATTTGGATAAGGCTGATCTAGGCGGTGTCATATTTGGCTGCACCGATAAAACCATTAATGAATGTCTCTCTAAGCAGCTTTTTGGTGTGTCATAACTGTACTCGTCTATAGCTTTGAAGAATTATGCTGATTTATTTCTTTACTTACCATTTAACTTTTCCTTTTATAAATTTGTGTCTAAATCTTGCAATTTTATTCCCAAATGCTTTATGATCTTGTATCTGAAAGGCCTTTCACTTGTATAAACTCCCTTTGATTATTTGATACTTACCTTTACAAGTAACATATCGTGGGCTGTACTTTCTATTAAGACTGCTCTATTTGACAGTTAATGTGTTATCCCTTGATCTCTTAACAGGTTTACCTTCTCAACACTTCGTGTATGTAAAGAATATTGATCTTGGCTTGCCAATGTTTCTATTCAATTACTCGAAAAGGGAACTTCATGGAATTTATGAGGCTGCTAGTACTGGTCAAATGAATATTGATCCATATGGTTGGACTAGAGATGGTTCAGAGCGAACGGCATTTCCTGCTCAGGTACTGTAGGTTTGCCAGCTGTTTAAAACCATTTCGTTTGCTGCAGACTGACGTGTAATTAGGTTAAATGAAGCTTTCCACCCTCAATGGTCATATTAATTGATACAGGTTCTTATACACACCCTGAAGAATTGCCGCCCTTTGCTAGAGAATCAGTTTTCACCAATAATTAAAGGGAATTACTATACTCCAAACCATTTCTGGTTTGAGCTAGATCATGTTCAAGCCAGCAAGTTGATCGCCTTGTTCTCAATGCAAGTGCTTGCACCATCTTTGTCTGTGATAAAAAATACAGGGAATTGGATGATGTTAAATCCACGACAATTAAGATTGCTAAATGGAGAGAGCGATGGTACCATGTCATCTGATGCAATTGTTACTCCTAACTTGGACGATGATTCAAATGAGCATTTGATTCTTACAGATCCCTCTGTATCTAATGGGGAAAAGCACCATTGCCTAAGCGATGATATGGAAGTAATCGGTAAGAATGACATGGAGCTGATATATGAAAAGTTACAAAAGTTGGCTGTGAATTTTAAACCGTTAAGACTCTATTTCAGAAACCCAAGTTTATGAGTCTTTAAATGGCAATACGATGCATTTTGAGGCTGGTGGTTCACAAGAAAAACAAAGTGTTGAAGATGATAATGTCAAGGATAGCTCTTTATTGCCACCAGATTATCAGTCCATTATAACTCAGGTTGTTAGACAAGATTTATATGATGTTATGATTTGTACATAACTTATCACCACGAGTCTATATAGTTTGGCTCTTTGCTATTTTACAGTTGATGCTAGAAGTTCAAGAGCTGAAGGCATTTAAGAAAGAATCCATTGATAAGATGGGACAACTGGAGCAAAAGCTGGTAAATCACCCTCCTTTGTATTCTAATATGTCGTTTTCTTTCTCACTTATTGATATTCCTTTTGGTATCCTGCATTTATGGGTGGCTTCATCTATGTGTTATTCTGTTATAGTGTTATCTATCGTATCCCACTAAAAGAATTGTTTGTAGAAAAGTTGCAAACTCAATTGAAATGATTTGTACCTGTGCATTGTTGCTTTGGTTTCTCCTATTTCTCATAAAACGTTTTTTCATTTCATAGTTGATATAAAATTTGGGCTAAGGTGAATCATTCTAGTAGTTGTCAGATTAAAATTGCCAGCCACTTTTGTTTTTAGTCCTGAATGGAATTGTCAAAAAATTCTGGTGTGCTACATGAAAATTAGATTATAATGTGTGTATTTGTAACAAATATCTAGTAGTTACTGGCACTATACCTATAACCTAATGTACCATTATGGAGCTTGTTAATCAATTGCCAGTGTCAATAACCTATATCTTCGTGTCATTAACATTTCGGAATTATCATGCTTCTTTGAGCTTGAAGAAGCTGCTGTAATTGTTTTTACAACTCTATGACTTTTATTAGTTACATGGCGTTGACATTTATTTTTCTACGAGTGATCTTTGCACTCAAATATCAAAGAAAGAGTTTGAGGCTATGAAGAAATGATAAATTGGCAAGTGTTTACCACATGCATTCCTGGTGACGGAATTGATCCTAGGCTGACATATTCCAAACCCGGGATGTGTTTTTCAAATCTTTCTAGGTAATCCGTGATCTTCAGTTTGTGTATTATTCATGTGTGAATATGCTTCTCTTGCACTGTAGTATATGCTCATACCTTGAAAGTTATCAGTACAGCAACTTTACACCATGTATATGGTATATTTTTCCTTTCTTTCTGCACAGCTTGTTTCTTTTGATATTCAAACTGCATATTAGCCTAAGAAATACATCTTTATCTATTTATTTATTTTTCTTGTACATGGTACATTGTGATTTTCACAGGCCAAGTTAGAATCAGTTAATCTTTCACAAAGTTATGATGATAGGACGGTGGTGCATATGGAGTCATGCAGTGACCAGCCGCTGGACGCAGATGATTTTATATATTTAGCAGGAGGTCATGATGGGAAATCATGGCTGGCATCTCTAGAATCCTATTATCCATCAAAAGATATTATTAAACCTCTGTGCCCTATGCACTCAGTTCGCTCGTATGCTTCTGTGACGAGATTTAATGGTGAAATTTATGTAATTGGGGGTGGTCCTGGTGGACATGAGGATTTGTGGTATGATACAGGTAGGAGGTGTTTACCGATCCCTTTGTCTTTTCTTCCCTTTTTTTTTTTTAAGTTTTTTTAATTTTTAATTTATTATGGGTCTCCAAACCAGTCTCTTTTTGTTAACCAACACTTGGATAAGGTCTGTATTGTCATGTTAGTAGCTCTGGGAGCTGGCGCTGGGGTAATGTCTAATGTTTTTTTTTTGTTTTGTCATGTTAGTAGCTCTTGATATGGCTGTGTTTCTTTGCAGCTGAATGCTACAGTCCTGTAAATAATGCTTGGACTTCACTCCCATGTTTGAGGAAGAAGAAGGGGAGCTTAGCTGCACTTACATTGCATGACAAAATATATGCATTGGGTGGTGGGAATGGAGTTGATTGCTTTTCTGATGTGGAAATGCTTGATCTCGATGTTGGGAGATGGATTTGTGCTAGATCAATGTTGCAAAAGGTGAACTTGTTGAAATTGCACTTTCTCTTATTAGTTGCCACTTGCCACCACTTACGGGCTGTTTGGTTGGGGGTCTAAAGGAAAGGGAAAGGGAATCAAAGTTAATGTTCCCTTTGTTTGTGTTTGTTTGACACAAACAAAGGAAATAGAATTCCCTCCCTTACCCCCAAATCCCTCTAACTCATTACCCCTCACCTCCCAAGGGAATGGTATTCCATTACCTGAGGTGGACGTCAGCGGAGCACAATATCGAATAGAGAACGGCTGGACGGCGGAGCACAATATGGAAATTGAGGTGGACGTCGGCGATGGGGGCAGGGTTGCCGGTGACGTCGACCGGTGAGGGTGGGGGTGTAGTCTTGGCTGTTTTTGATGGTTTGGGGTTAAATTGAGTGGTGGTTGTAGTTTGTGTTATTCCCTTTGATGAACGGACCAAACAATTAGGAAAGTTATGGGTAATCGCGTTCCTTTTCACTTGTTTCCCTTTCCCTAATGCGAACAAAACGGCTCCTTAGTGTATTGAGGACAGTTTTTGAATTTGAACTCGCTGGCATCCTTTGATTTCTCAAGTAAATAACAATGTGTATATCTGTTCATACTTTATTTTATTATTAATTTTGTTGTCAAATTTATGCAATTCATTTTTTGTGTAGAGGTTTGCTCTTGCCGCAGTTGAGCTTAACGGTGCTCTTTATGCTGTTGGTGGCTTTGACGGGAAAGATTACTTAAGGTAATGCCTTTATGCTTTTCCATTACTATCCCATTGATGTGTGCGGTGTGCCTCACCGGCTGCCTTGTTGCATGGTGATGAAACATCTACAGGAGCTAATCTCTTCATAACCTGCGTTAGCTTCACTGGACTTAGATCCTATGTTGTTTTTACTCCTTTTTGAGGCCATACCCGTGTCCGCCAGGAAGGATAGGAGTATGAAATCCTTATCTGACACTTCTGCTGAGATTAATAGCGAGGCTTGCATGGCAAAAGTGGAGAAATAGACCAGTATATAATAGACTCCTGCCGAGTTAAGGTTTTTCTTCCCTTTTACTTTGGCTCTAAAAATAAGGAATGGGTAAAATTGTGATTCATTCACCATTCTACCATTACACCCACGCACATCAGCCCCAAGCCCCCAACCTAAATCCCTCTCATGTCATCCCCAAACCTCCCACACTATCAACCTCAGCCCCAACCTCAAATGTTACCCCTGCCAACTTGCCCACCATCACCTACACCCCCCACCCACCCAAACTAGCACATCACCACCCACATCTGTCATGCCACAACGCCAACTTAACCCACTACCTTCAATGCCTCCCATACCATCCCCAAACCTCCAGCAACATCAACCTCAGCCCCAACCTCAAACGTTAGTACGTTACCCCTGCCAACTAGCCCACCTCACCGACACCCCACCCACCCAAATTAGCGCATCACCACCCACAGTGTCACAACCCCAACTTAACCCACTACCTTCTCCGCCCTCTCCCCCGTCCTCGACGACCCCCTCCCCCGTCATCGCGGCCAGACATGGTGGTTTTCTTGAAGGGGAGGGCGTGTCAGTTTTGGTGGTTGTGGGCTGATTTGTGTTGTGGATGGTGGAGAGAGGAGGTGATCGTCGTTTGGATTGTGTTGTGGATGGGGAATGGGTGAGCGTATTGTTGTTCATGTGATTAATTGAGTGGTAATGGCTGTTAGTAGTGAAAATGAAAGGTGTATTTTAATCTTATTACATGTTAAAAACTTACCCCATGGAAATAGGGAACAAAAGTCAACTCAACCCAATAAGGAAAAAGGCAACAAAATCCCAATTCAGGGGGACTATTTGATTTTAACCTTTTTAAGCATATGTGTCAAACATCTCTATTTCACGTTAAAACTCTACATACTCCCTCCAATCCAATCCAAACTACCCATTAGACTTTTTACGGTCTACGAGACAACACTTTGATCACGTTTTTCTACATTTATATGTTCTTTTGTTTAAATTATAATTTTCTGAAACCTCTTTTTATAACAAACGTAAATATGTAAATTTTAAGTAAGTTTTTTTAAAATTTGGCTTAATTGAGGTCAATATTTAACAAACTTGACTATAAAGAGTGAATGGGTAGTTTGGATTGGATTGGAGAGAGTATAAGATACATTTTTTTAATACTTTACCACTTGAAAATGACTATCTTTCTTACAACAACATCAACATCAACATCAGAGCCTTAATCCCAAAATGGTTTTCGGTGGGCTGACATGAATCATTCTTTAGAACCGTCCATGGGTGAACGCACACCTCAAAATGCGAAAATATAGAAAAGGGAAAGTGAGCAACAAAAGGGGAGTGAAACATAATACAAAAGCCAAGGTAGCCGTATAGGTTTTAAAATCTAAGTCCGGATTTCTTTTATAAAACTTAGAGTTAAATCGAGAATAAAGATTAAAACGATTTTGAAAACCGAAGTAAAACTTAAGGATCCGGAATACCTTAAAAGTGAAACAAGTATTAATATATAAAAAGTTGTTGGTAAAAACTTGAAAATGACTATTTTTCTTACGATAAGAAAAATTATATACTATACAAATATAGAGAGAAGATAAAGTAGGTCGACCACATGCATGTGAGAGAAACTAAATACCAAAAAAGAGTCGAGTGGAAGAAATTAAGAAATTGACCAAGAAAGAATAAGTGCAAGAAATCAATGAAAATGAGGATTAGTTTTTATATGTTTGTCTTGAAAGCATGTTCCGACTCCCTGTACCTTTACCCTCGTGTTAGGATAGAGTTTCCGTGTCTCGATTTTTGAGTCTCGGCCCAGCTTGGAACTTGGATATGTACTCTTATTTGACACCCCGTACACAAGCTTGATTAACATGTGATGAACTTCTTTTCAGTATTCTTTCAATCTTTCCTGCCTATTATACTCATCTTGCATTTCCTTATACAGATATGCTTATCTGACTTTCCAGTGATAACTGATAAGTTCTGCAGTAGTTGAGTAGCTCTCAAGTTCATGGACTTAGCTTTTCTAATTTATTCTATTCAAAATTTCTCAAGGTCAACTTCTCAATTAGATAAAAAAAGTCTGATAAAAGCATGCTTTAACATGCAATCATGGGAAATTCGTTTTTTTGCACCAACACTCTGGTGGAATCAAAAGCAAATGGGGTCTGTGCGTAAATTACAAATCTTCTCTTGTTGGTTTCTTTCCAGTGCCAGTTTTGATTATTCTTTGTTTTGTTGAAAATATTTTGTTTAGTTCCGATATAAAAACTTTTACCAATGGTGACAAGTAATTGTATCATTAATCATCAACATAAACAATCTCCTTTATGCACCAACTGTACTGTAAGCCATCAAGCTGTACTCATAATCATTCAACTGTCCTATTAATTATCAAACATAATAATATAACTAATAACAATGATATCTTTGTGAGCCTATAGTTTCAAATTTTGAAGCGTTGAAATTGCCATTTTCCCTTTTTTAGATGTATTGTTTCCCTGCTGGTTTCATCGTCATTCTGCAGTTATGATATGTGTATGGTTAGGGTAGCTTTTACCAATGTTCAATGGTTTTTGGGGAAGATGTCTATCATCTTTTTGTCCATGTTCTTTGCTCTCCCACCTTTTATTACTTGACATCAACATACTTCCCTTGGCTTCACTTCAAGCGGGGTTAGGAGTGCGTATCAAAAGTCTTGAGAAACTCTAATCTATACCACAAACATCAACATACATATTCAATTTAGCAATATTGGGTTCAAATCAATTTTACGCAGCACATTAGCTAAAACATTGATATGAAAATACCTTCTAGAGAGAGTAACCTGATTGTGCAGAACTTTTTCCATGACACATGGATGTGAAGAGTTAAGTATTTAATATTTGAGAACTCAGTACCTCGAAATTTTTGAAATTTTTTCCAAGATAGAAGTTGCTATCAAGACCTACCCATCAACATCAACAACATTGACGTTGACCCAATGCCTCAAAGGCTCCTGCTAATTTCGAAACTTGTGCATGAGATAGAAGGCTAAGGAATAATCCAACAAATATGACTTACATTTCTGTTGGTGGAAAATAACAGCTGAAAATCTGAAATAAGCCAAAGGAAAATACATGAAATGGAAGGCTAAGGAAAATACCTGACTTGCCACTTTTCATTTCAGTTCTGCTGAAAGATTTGACCCTAGAGAACATTCTTGGAGCAGACTTGGAAGCATGAATTCAAAGAGGGGATGTCATGCGATGGTTGTGCTCAATGAAAAACTGTAAGCAATTTTTTTTTTCATCATTTTAATTGATTTGATTTAGAACTTGTCACATGCTCTTTTTAATATTCCCTCCGTTTTTTTATGCATGAAGTGTTTTCGTTTTTCGAGACTTTACTTCTTACAAAAATAATAGCTTGATTAAAAATAATAGTTATGTCATGAAAATATTAAATTTCTTACGATACGTTCTTTCATGAGTATACATTTCATAAAATTTATTCCTGTATTTTGATCGATAATGAAAGAAAAGTGAGTGTCTTGAAATGTGTAAATGACTTAATATAAAAAAAATAGAGTGATTATTTTCGGTAAACTAGTTGTTTATGGCTTAATGCATATTCCCACTGTACCTGTTTTGGTAATCTTAGTTTTCGAAATATGTGAGGGAATTTTGAAAGTTAGACGATTAAACTGGGATGGGGGAGTATTCTTTTTTTTTTTTTTTTTTTTTTTTTTTTTTTTTTTTTTNGTTAATATGTCGTTCTCTCATGTTACCTTTTGTGTCCTCATAATATACTTTTTTACGAAATTATTTTCGATTAGAGTATGATGGTGTAATGTTTAAGATTTTTGGTGATCTTTGTCGTTTATGTTGAGAATTGACTACCAACTCATTTGAGTTTATAATTTGAGTTTTCGATATTAACAAAATGAAAAGGAGTTTACTACTTTATAAAACCAAGTAATGTTGGAATGTAAGAAACTGACATGTGAGGAGTAGAGAGTTTGCTCACTGTATAAGGCCTAGGGGTTCTCCTCCTGTCGCCAATTGGTTGTAGGAAAAATGGATTTCCCTTGGCTTGTGAAGCGGGTACTCTCTCTCTCCCCCCCTTCCCGTATGGCCAGGCCCATTTCGAATTCTATGGGAAATTGCTAGTCTCTTTCCCTTGAATCCCTCCATCCAAACACAGTTACTATGTTATCACTAACCTCTTAGAAAAGGGAAGAAGTCTAGTGAGGACTGAGAACAAACATGAATTTTTCTCGTCAGTTCTAGTCAATGGCTATTAAATGATTAAACCTGTCTGATAGGTATGCAATTGGGGGTTTTGATGGAAGTGCAATGGTGGAAAGTGTTGAAGTATATGATCCTCGACTTGGGGAGTGGATGATTGATGCGCCTATGAATTATCAAAGGGGATACGCTGCCGCTGCAGTTCTAAACAACAATATATATGCGATTGGAGGATTGGATCACAGTCAGAACATTGTAGACAAGGTACTTTCTCCTTCTTGTAGTGGTGGAGTTTGAAATTAAAGGATATGAGCCTATGAGGTCATTTTTATACAACAATTGTGATTTGTATCTTTTTTAATCTGGGTCTTTTAGGTTGAAATAAATTCAGGTAGGGAACGGCTGGTTGTCTTGGACTCTTGGTATCTTCCTATTATTTTCATTTTTGGTGAATATCCTATATTGAGTAAAAAGAAAGCAGTGCGCTATACAATCTTTAGCTAAGTACTTTCTCTGTCCCAGTTAATTGCTTGCATTTTTTGTTCTTTGTAAGCGGTATTTTACTTAAAAATCAAATGATTGCAATGGAGAGAGTAGTAGTCGAGAGACTAAAATAATACATTGTATCGGGTTTCATCACTAAGAGTATAAATGTAGTGAAAGTAGTCCAGAAATTGCTGGGCCAAAACCCCCTCTAGGGCACTAGCCTAAAGTTGGACTATCTTGGTCGAATGTGCACAAAATCAACCAAGCTGCTAGTTGATTGACTGACACTCTTCTTGGCGAGATTTTTCATAACTGTTTTTGCTATTCATATACATCTTTTGTGCATGTTAAAGCCTGGCTCTGTATGTTTATCTTAATTCTTAAGGGTTGTTCTTCTTACCGACATATTCGGGTAATTGAGCAACTAATCACTAGGGCTTAACATATGATGTGCTGACAGGTCGAACGGTATGAGGAGGGCTGTGGCTGGCAAGTGACAGGCCTCAAAGCTATCGGGAAAAGGTGTTTTGCTTCAGCTATAGTCTAATAGCTTCATTACTGTGGCAGTGAAGCCTACATTTCACTAGTTCTCCTGTAATTTTTGACTGTGACTGGAGAAGCGTAAGACCTGCACCGCTAACGGACTTTGCATCAATTGCGGTCAGGTTTTCGACGAAATGAACGAATAGGTTTTGTGAGAGTATGAAGAGAGTATAGAGGTTAGAGGAGGAATGCACTTGTAATTTATTTACCTTTTAACATTAAAACTAGTCTAATTTCCCGTGAAATTCATGGGTTCGTTTATGATATGTGCCGTAATGAACTTAATGTCATTCATATTCACCTATAAGCGTTATCTATAACAGAGTAGGATAGCTCATTATGGTACGTTGCACAAACAATAATTGAGCACCGGGTAACACAGCCACAATTTACATCTAAAATGGATATAGTGGCATCATGTACAATTCGCAATATTTTGCTACTGAATAGAGGTCATTGATATCATTAAAAGCCTATGGTAGAACCGTAGAAATGGATTGGGATTTCCTTGAAGTTACCCTCAATAAGATGGGATTTCCGAATTCTAAGTTGTATTTGGTAGGCCTGGTCAAAGGTGCGGGTCAAACCGGCTAACCCGGACCCAACCCGCAAGTGGACCCGCCTTGCACCCGGACCAGTCAGACCCGGACATGGAACCGGCCCGACCCGTTTATACCACATGACCGGGTCCGGGTCAGAATTTTTGAACCCGGCCCGTTAGGTGACCCGTCT
>VHZZ01005157.1:65600-84335 GCA_009801015.1 Silene noctiflora
TCTTTCTTCTTCACAAAGAGAACGGGAGCACCCCAAGGTGAGGCACTAGGTCGAATGAATCCTTTCTCAATCATATCATCAAGTTGAAATCTTAATTCCTTCAACTCGGTTGGCGCCATACGATAGGGATCTTTGGCAATAGGACCGGTTCCAGGTACAAGGTCGATAGAGAACTCCACATCACGTTCGGGAGGGATCCCGAATAATTCGTCGGGGAAGACATCGGCAAACTCACGAAAAACGGGCACTTCTTCAAACTTCGGCAAAGGAGAAGTAGTGGAGGTCACCGTACACAAGTAGGATTGGCAACCTTTCCTCACCATACTTACCAACTTCAAAGCGGAAATAAACTTCGCACCCATTTGGGAACGGGTTCCCTTATAGGTTACACGGACACCTAAAGGACTCTTAAGACAAATATTTTGATCTCTACATTCGAATCTATCATAGTACTTAGACAATCATTCCATACCTAGTATTACGTCAAATTCCTCAACGGGAAAACGAAGTAGGTTAGCGGGAAAGATAGTTCCCAAAATAGAGATAGGAAAATTGGAGTAGGAGAGGGAACAAGAAATAATTTCTCCGGATGGTAAAGATATGGGGGTATCTTCACTATGAATAGGCTCAATGGCTAGCTTTTCTGAAAGATTGGAAGATATGAACGATAAAGATGAGCCGATATCAAATTGAATAAGGCAAGGATGATCAAGAACTGAGAACATACCCATAATGATATCGGGATGAGCGGCGGCGTCAGCATGACTCATGACAAAGATGGCTCCTTTTGGCTTGGAATTGGGAGTAGGATTAGTTGCTTTCCTCTCGGGACAATCATTGTAGCGATGCTTGGTATTCTTGCAATGAAAACAAGTCAAAGGCTTGCCAAAACATCCAACTCCGGGGTGTAGATCTTGTCTACAATTGAAGCACTTGCGGGGCTTCTCAAGATTGTTGTTTGATTGGGGAGCTTGTCCACTTGACACTTGTCCTCTTGGTACAAATTTCTTCTTGTTAGCATAGTTTGATGAAGATGAGGGCATGAAGGATCTTTTGCAATGGAAGTTAGGGCGGTAAGAGTTAGGAGCGGTACGAGGCTTAACATCTTCTTTAATGGCCTTCAAAGAGCTTTTGACCCAAATAGATTTATCATAAACCTCCACAAAGGTTGTTAAGTTTCTTCTCACCGTGCTTTCCAACTTGACATTCAACTTGTTCTTGTAGAAGTAAACACGATCCTCTTCAACTTTCATGAACTTAGAGGAATAGTGAGCAAGGTCATTGAACTTGTTGGTGTACTCTTGAATGGCTAGGCTTCCTTGCTTGAAGTCCATGAACTTCTTCAATCTTTGTTGCTTGAACTCCATAGGATAGAAGTGGTTCTCCACAAAGGTCTTGAAGTGGCTCCAATCAAAGGTAGGGTCTTGAGTGACGGTAGCACCGGTTAAAGTCCACCACCTATTGGCTTTCTTGACAAGAAAATGAGAGGCTAGCTTCACCTTGTCCTCCTCTTGAACTTCATAAAGAGAGAAATTCTTCTCCATGTCACGAAACCATTTTGATAAATTCCATGGGATCCACTTCACCACCATAGGTCCTAGCTTTGTTCCTTGCAAGTTGGCTTACAATCCAAGCAATGCTACCTTATCGGTTTCCTCCTTGTTGAGCGGGTGGAACGGGGTTGACATTAACATTGGCATTGACACCTTGTTGATTTTGAATGATTTGGGCAATAGCTTGCGTGATGATATCTCCACATTGGTTGGTCGCACCATCTTCTTAAGGCACAAAATCAAACAAACAAGTTAACACCTACCAAATAGCATAAACAAGTAGGCTACCATCTTAAGTCCTTAATTCTACCCATCTCACATTCATTATTCAAGGTCAAGTTAAGTTTTAAAGTTGGGGTACACATGTATGCGTCGGGAGCATCAATGCTCTAATACCAACTGTGACACCCCACAATATATCATAAACATATCTAGTGAATTGCAGTGGAAAAATGTGGGATTTTTAAAAATTTTAAAGGTTTAACGCGAGGTACCACTAAGCATAATCGAACGGGTACGAAAGAGTAAACTTAGGTTTTACTAACCAAAGTAGAGGAAATGAGGAAAAGATATCCCACAAATAACATGTTTCAAAAGGGTGAGTCTAAGCTACGGAATGTAAAAGTCAAATGTCGATGCTTACTAGCTCACACGAGTCGCAACCCCATAGAACACCAACCTGTACCTGTCATTCATGTAAACATGAACACCACAGTCAATGGGGAGTAACTCAAGGTTCTCCCAGCCACATTACATCAAAATGAGCGTAATTATAAATGTAAACAAATCACATCAAGTAGAGAATGAGCAAGAATAACTTAAATGAAAGCATGAAAACATATGAGGCATACACACCAACGAATATAGGGAAAGACATCGATAACTGACATCAAACACGATAATAACAACAACTAGTTTATCACATGGTAAACGACATATGCGAAACACAATGAATGCATGACCTTTACTGCTCTAGACCCATTTTCCCCCGGTAGGACGACGATAATACATATCCGATCCTAGTCTCAACCTGGCCAGACTCTCGGGATACACGTTTCTTGATTCAACATGTGGCAGAACGACACGCATCTAAGACTCGAAAGACAGAACGGAAGTCGAGTACCCCAAATTCGGCAGAATGACACGCGAAAGGCGCAAACTAGTCAAGCAAGTACACATTACATAGTGGTATTTCCATGCAAGTAATTCACACTTGACAACGAGGATGATATAACACACACTTGGTTATTCTACAACATATCATGTGATTGTAGTACAAACATGCCATAAACTCATGACTTATTAGTCGTATAAGAAAGATATGAAAAAGGGAAACAGGGGCTTCCCAGCCGACAGGGGCACCGGCCGTGCACAATGCCACAACCAACTAAACATAAATGAGGGTCAGAGGCCTCCTAGCCGGTGTGGGCACCGGCTGCCAGCCCACCGGCCACGCACCTCATCCCAAAACACCAATTCAAAAATTACATCAGGAACTTCCCAGCCGGAAGAGCCACTGGAAGCCGGCCCACCGGCTGAGACACAGCCTACAAACCACTTTCTGAAAATTAATATCAGAGACCTCCTAGCCGGCAGGGGTGTCGGCTGTCGGTCCCTCGGCTGGGACACACGACACATGAAAATTAAACAACAATCATACAGGAACTTCCCAGTCGGGTGAGCCACCGGCGGCCGGTCCACCGGCTGGGATCTACTGTATACGGGTTTCAGCACAATTCAGCAACAAACATGAATTTGACAATGGATTTGGCATGTGAACTTGAGACGAAAAATATACATGCGACGGAAAACAGTAGTTTATGAATTCAAACATCAACTTATCCCAAATATTCCCAAACCAATAGTTTACATATCAACAATTTCATGAAGTATATGAGCACAAACATTAAACATGAATAAGATGTTGTGTTTTGACAAAGTCAAGCATGTAACCAACACAAATCATTCACTTAGAACATTCATGAGACACATTATAGAGCCATATAACCAAATTTCATCACAACATAAGATGAATACATTCAATTGTGAACCAAATAAGAAACATGTTTAAATATGTAAAGTTAACATCTCTACACACATAAACACCAATTCTAACACAAGTAAGCACATAATTTGAATGTAAATTGGAGTAACATATCACCGTTACCTTATAGATCTTCAATCTTCAAGTTTGTCGTCTATCTCAAAGGAATCCTCTTCCGGGTTGTCCAAATTGCACTCTAAACACAAAATTGAAAGATTAGTTGAAGAATTTGCCATCTTAGGGAACCCTGGAATTTCGAAAATGGGGAAGAGGGGAGAAAAGTAGTGCTTTTCTTACTTAGAAAAATGGAGAACGAGAAAAGTGGAAGAATGGCGCAAGAATGAGGCGGTTTGGTGGAGAAATGAGCAAGATATGAGGTTTCTAAGCTTGGAGGAAAAGAGAGGGTTTAATGGTGATGAAGAAATTATGTTTTCAGATTTTTAAGTTTTAAAATATAATTAGGCTCTATTTGGCAAAACTAACTGAAAAGATAGCTGAAACCTGAAAAGGTAGCTGGAAACTGAAAAGCTAACTGAAAGCTGAAAAGTTAACTGAAAAGGCAATTGAAAATTAGGAACTAATAAGGTAGCTGATTTATAAAAAGATGTTTTGCAAACTAACTGAAAAGGTAACTGATTTTGATGAAATTACGTAAAAGGATATGATAATTATTTAGTAGTATGGATTTAAGGGGTGAAAAAGGAAAATCAAGTCAAATCAGATACCTGAAATCTAAATGCTACTCTAGGTAGCATTTCATTTCAAGTAGCTTATTTGGTTAAATAAGCTAAAGCTAACTGAAAAGACAACTGAAAATTAGGAACCGATAAGGTAGCTGATTTATAAAAAGATGTTTTGTAATAAACTAACTGAAAAAGGTAACTGATTTTGATGAAATTATGTAAAAGGATATGATAATTACTTAGTAGTATAGATTTAAGGGGTAAAAGGGAAAATCAAGTCAAATCAGGTACCTGAAATCTCAAATGCTACTCTAGGTAGCATTTCATTTCAGGTAGCTTATTTGGTTAAATAAGCTACTTGCCAAACATTTACAAAAAAATAAGATACCTGAAATTTTGGTCAAATAAGCTATTTTGACCAAATCAGGTACCTGAAATGTCTTGCCAAACAGAGTCTTAGTCTTATTTAAAATATTAAATTATTTTAAGACCGTAAACTAAAATTGTGGGTGTTACAATCTTCCCTCCTTTTAAAACGCGCTGAAAAGGATATGAATGACCTATTGGGAAAGTTTTCAAGATGCGTACGAGTGAGGCTAAAACGCGCTGAAAAGGATATGTGTCGATCTGTCGGCCAAGTATACAGCCTGACGAGCTACCATGAGTAACCACTTCCGGTCCATGTTAGACCGAGATGTTACAACGAGTCTACTTGACTTTGACAAAATACCGACTATACTTAAGTAAATTCGGTGATTCACTTAAATCACCAACCAATACGAGAGAGCATATGATGCGGAGTACCATCTTTTATCATCAAGGCTCAAGACAAACAAACTAATCAAGGCAGCCAACCATTATTATCAACACAAATTCTCATTGAAGACGGACACTATCCATCACAAACTAAAGACGGGTAGTGCCCCTGTTATAATATGCAAGTGGTAAATCAAGTGGGAACTAAATAGAGCATCTCACTTGTCCTCCCACTTGTGATATTGTGAGAGGAACACTAATGCATTATCCGTTTTCAGCTTGTGACGGATAGTGTCTGTCTTCAAGGTTCCAAGCTGGATCAACAATTAACTATGAATGCGCATCATCAATATTATGCGATTCTACTCGTTGTTATAAGTTCAATCAAGAATTCAGAAATTAAATAAAGAAGTAAATTCAAGCTTGTACTTGATATAAAAATGGGACCCAAGTATGAAATGTTAAGCTTCTGCGATTTTAACTCAAAAAATCATGTGAGTTTTTTCAAGAATGGTCGCGTATCATGTGAATTCAAACATGCATACGTACCTCCTTCATTTAAACATCATCCTATATTCCTATACTACTTTCCATATATAAAACTCTCATTTTAAGCTATGAATTTTATACAAATATCAAACTTTAGTTTTACAGTCATGAAACTTTTAGTTACTGCCCATAATTTTTACTCTATTTTGGCCTTGGTTACCTTGATGCTTATTACACTAGGACCTCCAACTTATTCTACGGCTGAACATGGTAAGTTCTTTCTTGGCACTAGGCCATAATTTCGAGAGACATTCATTTTTATCTTTAATATCTTCTAAAAATATATGAGTAAATATTATTCAGTATTTATGTATGACAAAACTTTTATCGTACTGGAATTTAGTACTCTCTAGTATAATTTTGATTCCATATAAATTTTAGATTAATGCAGAGTATATTTTTATAAAAATTAAAACCAAAGACTAGGTCGAAAAAAAAGAAAACGCCATGTAAAAGGCAAAGAGAATAATAGTTATTCCTCGGAAAACGTCACTTCTATCTTTTTACAAGATTTTTAATTTATATATATATGGTTATAGGAAAAATACTCGAAAAAAAGGTATATAAATTTTGAAAAAACGAAACCATAAATTTAAAAGACAAAAAATAAAAAAGATACTCAAAATATATTCGAAAATAACCTTTAAAGTTTCTAATATTTAGTCTTTTTAGGTATTGTCGGAATCTTACATAAAAGCAGTTCTATCATCAAAGGGGATTCAAGTAAGGCTCAGCAAAAGGTACGTCATGCACTCAGAATTCTCAAATTTATAAGAAAGACGGTCTTTCACTAAAGTTAGTGAAAGACCTCTCTCATAAAAGGTAGTTACCATTTACACGTTCTTGTGATCTAACCTGTTTGATCTCAAGAACTGTACTTCTCTTGACAGTTAATAAAAACTGTTGTATATAGGGCAATAATGGAGAAGAACTAGGAAGAGAGCTATACCCAATGGGATCAAGCTTGCCAGATTGTACACATGCCTGTGGAGTATGCTCCCCATGCAAGAGAGTCATGGTTAGCTTCCGATGCGCCTCCGAATCTTGTCCCGTCGTGTACCGTTGCCTTTGCAAAGGCAAATATTATCATGTTCCTTCTTCCAAATGATGCTCTGTACTATGCTTACAGTTTTGGTTAGCTAGGACTCTGGTTCAGGTTTCAGAACTCCTTTGCAGTTGCTAAAATTAGGACAAAGTTGGTCATCTTATATGGTAGGAACTTTTCCTTGGGTATGTTCAACTATGTTACTCAAATTCGCCTCTATGAGTGTAGGAATTTCGAATACGATATCTATTTTCTGAATTTTTTGTCAATCGTGCATGTAACTCATCTCACTGCACTCTTATCCCGATCAGAGATGGTGGTGACTGGCCGGAGATCCCACCACAAAATCTGATGGTAATTTTCAAAACCATGTGTATCACCATGACACCATGCAGCGTTACGGTCTAATTCAATACCATGCATTCACTATTAGTATGCTTCACGACCGCCATTGATCGAGTTTCTTCAATTGTTTATTTGCCAATCTGAGAGGACATGATAGTATTACACAATGCAATTTAAAATGAACAAAGAATTGACTACAGATTTGTTCTGGAAAAAGGGTTTCAGGATCAACTGTTCTACCAAACATTGGTTTTCTGAAACCCTAGACGATTCCAAACAGGACCAAGAAGATTATTAGCTGAAGAACAAAAATGATAAATCATACTGTAAATTTTTAAATCAAATCACATTCATTGATTTTTTCATTTTGTTTTGTTGTTGTACATCATATTCTATATACACTTAAGGTTTATCGAACAAAAACATTAAGCAGACAACATATATGGTGATTTTACTGATTTATACATATAAAACATTTATATACTTTCAAAGATTACTACAGGGACTACTTGTCATCTTCACTATCCAATTCGAATCCCTCAGCAGCTAAGAGGCGGCTAATCTCTTTTTTCTTCTCCTCCTCAGACTTCTTGCGCACCAAATCCCGCTTCTTTAACACAAGTGTATGCCTCCTAAGTGTTGTTTGGAAGTTTTCTATTGAAGCCTTTTTTTCCCTTGCTAGTATTCTCTTCTCTTCTTCAGGATCAACCTGAAACCGTAATCAGTATTACTCCGACACCCCATATAATATTGAGTATGGCGTAGCCTTGTCTAACACTGGACACTCAGGACATGGATATTATACTTGGAAACATTAAGCCAAAAACAAGAATGATTTTACAAAATAGCGACATCTGACATGCATCTATATATGATACTTCTAGCCATATTTGAGTAACATACGGACTAATTACAATCTTAACCATCTTATATCAGAAGTTACACTATGTCTATGTCTCGGATACTCTCCTGCCACAAAGAAATCTTTCTTTGGATATTGACACTCACACTTGACTTTACAAGGCAGTACGGCACCCCTCGGGAGTAGGGGCAGAGGCAGGGGTTAACATCATGTATTTCACAACGGTACACTTCCTCAGGGGTATAATGGTACTCTTTAATGATGAGGAACCAGAGATTTTCATAGGATGAAACAAAGTATAAGACTATAAGCTGTTGGCTATTCGGCATCCATAATCTCTATCAAAGGAATCAAAAGAACAAGATAATAAAACTTTCAAATGGTTTGACGATAACATTTTAAGTTTAAAAAACTGACGACTATTGACTATGCAGAAATTACACAAACAACCCATATCACACGAGTTTGGCAATAACATTTTAAGCTTAAAACGTAAAAACCTAATCAGTACACTCAAGAAGGCCCAGCTCAAGCTTTCTTTGCCAAAACTATCAAATGTTCATAGACCGGACTGGGGATAGTATAGGCATCACATTTTATTATTTTGACTATTTTTAAACCATGATGCTCCTCTGTAACCTCTCATTGATGGTCTCAACTCTCAAATGATGGCTTCTGTTAACCGACCCCAAATCATTTGGAAACTAAGGCCTTGTTATTGTTTGGTGAGTTACTATGATATACGGAGTATTAATTTAATCCTTGCTTCGGTTTATTTGTATCTCCATTCAATGAAATAAACAACAAAGAACTTTCACAAGACATGTAACGGCAATACTTGGATAAGCTCTCGAATTAATCTAAACTAGCATTGTTCTTGAGATGATCTAAGTAAATAATGAAGGCTTCACATAAAGACGAACGATCATCATTTTTGTATTGAATGCTGGAACTAGAAGATAATTTTGCAATGGAGCTAATAAAGATTCGCAATTCATTGGTTTTGGATTATGAAACAGTAAATTAAATGACCCACTTCTATATATTACGAAATACAAGTCATCTTATTCAATTGTCGTCGCAATTTCTGTGATGGTAATTCGAAAACAGCCTTTTTGTGTTGTTAACCCACAAGGGGGTAAGGTTGTGTATACCAGGCCCCTCTTACCAAGCAGTAAGTAGAAGCCTTTTTAGAGACTAAGGTAATGTTAGCTTTTGGAATAAATGAATTGATACCTTTGATCGAGCACGTTGTCGTGCTCTCAAATTCATGTCACGCTGCTGTTGTTCAGCCCAAGCTGCGATCGCCATATCACCACGCTGATCAAATGCCTTGCGCTTTTTAATAAGCCACTCCATCCATGCTTGAGACGCCTAACAAAAAAGACAGATACGTAAGTGACTATGCTGCATCCTTCAGAAATGCAATTAATTTATACACGACCAAGTGAGGAAGATAAATAGCAACATTTGAAACTCTATTTTGTAGAAACTCTTCTTTTGGGGAAAAAGGCGAATACAAATTTTACCTTCAACGGGTCAACCCGATTTTCAACATCATATTCTTTCCTCTTGTCTCTATCCATAAGCAGCTCATAGGCTGCTTGAACTTTGATGAAACGGGTCTCCGCTGTTTCACCTTCCTCAAGATTGCCTCTACCGTCATAGACTAAAAGTGCAAAACATCAAACCATTTTTAATAAAAACGCAGTACTAAACACAATCTTCATCAGACCAAAATAATACTCCCTACATACTATTGCTAGGAATCACCCCCCATTCACTTATGCACAAAAATTGAGAACAGCAAGTGGTAGGCAAGTGGCAAGAGCAAAAGATGAATGATGAGGCTTGATTAGGAGGGCCACGAGATATTTATGTATAATTCAAATTGCAAGGGTAAAAGAGACATCTAAGATCTAGAACTTAATCAAACATAAAAATGGGGTAAAATCTTATTGAATAGACCAAAAAAAGTGGAGCAATTCCTGAGAAAAAGGAGATGACAGCCTAATGATTAAAAGTTAAAACACAAAAAACCTGAAGAAAGTTGACGCGTGCTGGTTGTGGTGGAAGACACAGTCCAGCAAACTTAATGTTATTCAAAGAAAGATTGAGTTATATTTGATTTGATTATTAATTTTTGCTTTTCGCTAACGGCCACAGCATAGGCAGCATTATTACTGTACTGCATCATTCAATATTGAGGAACAATATTTGGGGAATTGGTGCCTTAGCAGAATCACAAATACGGTCAATATGGACTAAATGCTTAACTTTTGGTGAAATTTTTTTGTGCAGGCATATGCGTTCCAACCAGAGCCTAAAAAGGGTGAAAAATGACTGATATCAGACTGAAAGCTTCATGAAAACAGTTACATGAGATGCAGACATTTCATCACCATAGCTTTATTAGTTTTCGAAGAACAGTCAACAGGCACTTATTTCAAGTTATGGTCAGGTGACTGGCCTATGTGACAGAAGAAAAGGTTTCTCGTTTGCATCATTATAGCTCACATCACCATCCCCCTCCTTCAAGAACCAGTCCACAATTGTTTATCCTCAAGGAACCCATAGCGAGCCAAGCAAAAAAATCTATCACCACACAGCTACGAGCTCAAAGAAATAACACTGATAAAAAAATTACAACAAAACATGATTTAAGTTTGGCAACCACAAATCCAGTTGTTTCTTCCTCATCCAATTCAATCATGAAAACAAATAAAGCAACTTGAGGAAGTCAACTCCATATATTCACATATTTCTCCCTCCCTGCAATTCTACAAGGACAAAAAGTATTGCTCGAGTGGAACACACCCTTTTGACCTCTGACGCTTCTGGTAAATCTTTCTTATATTACACAATAACAGTGAGGGGTGGGGGGGTAGTCGTCAAAACATCGCAACTGCTGGGTCAAAACATAAAGAACAATGGATACACCAAAATATTGGAACACCCCTTGTTTTAAAGATCCATTTTGTGCCAAAATACAGTGACTGCATGGTGTCTAAACAGTCGATGCTCTGACCTTGTCACTACAAGAGAGAGTAAAATGGAAAACTGCAAAAAAAAAAAAAAAAAAAAAAAACTGCAAAAAAAAAAAGAAAAAAGAAACAAAGAAACAAAGGCTTCACATTTTCGAAGATTGTAAAACAAGACACGTAACTAAATTAATTTAAAATAAGATACTCCATACATGACGATACATAGGTCAATAATACTACATAGAACTAACAATATAAAATGATAGACTTTACCACGAAATTTCATGATTGATAAAAATACGATCTCCGTACATCAACATATGTTTCATAAATAATTTACAGCATCAGTTTATGCCCAAGAATATGAAGATAGGATGGCCTACGTAATCTAAATTACTTACCTTTACATTAAAGGTTCTCGTGCAAGAACTGATTAGTAAATTGCCTGTGGACAACACAGTAATCCACGGGGAAGGGGTCACCAATTACCACAAACTCATTCTCAGCTCATACTCAAAAAGGGTAGGCCAACCAGCGTTATAACCTCCTGCTAAAAATAAAATTAGACCCCTTTTCATGCATAGAGAAAAAAAAAAACACAAGAAAAACAGAAGAAAGAAAAAATCTACAGTACTTAACTCTCTGCCATAGATTTACAATGACATAAAACCTCTTATTCATTAAAAAACAAAAAATAAAAAGCCAATCACACGTTAAATGAACCGCACACACATACTACATCATTGTGTCTGTCAGCATAAGACAGCATTTTACATGCCTACTCAAGCGTAGAGATCTATATTACACACACAGATTACTGATAATATATCGCAAAAAATATCTGCAGCCAAAAAAGGGTCAAGGCAAGGACGAAAACACATACCATCTGGATGGTAAAATTTGGCCAAGCGTCTGTAAGCAAACTTTATTTGCTCGTCATCTGCATCCCCCTCTAACTCTGTAAGTTACGACACACAATCAAATTGTGAGGCCACAATTTGCTAGAAAAAGCATATGAATATTAATACGGTATCTCAGATTTAGCGCTTAAAATCAATCAAGCAATCTATTTTATAAGGAAACTATTGCTGCATGTGATACAGAACATTTCAAGTGAGATGAACATCTCATAACATTGCACATGGAACAAGCAAGATCGAAGAAAGAAATCTAAGTTGGTTGTATGATTTAAGCATAGAAGGACATAAATATTCCATATTTTTACAGTTAAGGACTCGAATTTTAGGGTGTGTTTGGATGGGGGATTTGAAGGGAAGCGATTTCAAGGGATGCGAAATCCTTTGTTTGGTTAGCAAAATGGAGGTAGGGCGATTTGGACAGAAGGGAAATTGGATCCCTCCATTTCCCTCCTCTAAGCCAAATAATTTCCCCTCCAACAAAGGAAAAATTTGGAGGGAGAATCAACTCCTCCATTCTCCTTTCCTTTCCTTTCCTTTCCTTTCTTTTCCCTCCTTTCCCCTCCCCTCTCTTTCCCTCCTTTTTTTGATATCCAAACAAGGCGAGCCAATGACCCAGTATTCTTAAGTTTTATATTATGATGGAATCAAACAAAATGAGTTACTAAATTGATTGCTCTTCTTTTTATCGTGAAGTAACCT
Source organism: Silene noctiflora (assembly GCA_009801015.1). Taxonomy (NCBI): domain Eukaryota; kingdom Viridiplantae; phylum Streptophyta; class Magnoliopsida; order Caryophyllales; family Caryophyllaceae; genus Silene; species Silene noctiflora. Next base: position 78,041 of record VHZZ01005157.1, read on the forward strand.
CGTCCCATTCCATTCCATTCTCAAAGCAACTTTCATTGCACATATGTGTGGGGGCTACGTATATCCATCCAATCCCTTAATTCTGCAATTTGTAGAAACCCTGGAGGCACTTAGGCCACTTACTAATGTTTCAACTATTGTAAAGTCTCAAACTTTCCATCTCACTAGTTCAGCATATAGTGTCAACCAAGTCTTATTTTAACACCATTTGGTTACTTATTTTACTTCTTGTAATTGTAGAGAGGACTCTCATGATTTCTAATGGCAAGTTCGTTTTAAATAACAAGACGGAGTGGAGTACCTTAATTATGTCGAGGGGAGCGGCCCCACTGACCATTTAAGTCATATATATTTCAGTGAGGAAATGATCAGAGGTCCCCTTAGCTCGATGATTTAGTGTATATTCACCCACGAGATTAAGTGTTCAAATCTTGACCCCGGTGTTTTTCCGCTACTCCTATTTACAATTTTACTTGTATAAAAAAATTAAGAAGTACGAGTTGAATTAAACTACGAATATATTCTTCCTTCTTAATTCTTGCACATATACCATGCCTCCATCCCGGTCATTTGTTTAACTATTCCATTTTTGGATGTCCCGGCCAATTGTTTACCTCTTTATTTCAGGAATGTCTTTGATAAACAATTTGACTTTCGCACTTAATTTGATCAACTTGTCATCTAATAATTGGTCATCTCATCTTTTCTACGTCTTTGTGCCAAAACAAAAGGTAAACAAATAACCGGGACAAAGGGAGTATAAAACACGGAAGGTATGTGTAAAACGGAGGGAGTAAAAAGGAAGTACAAACCGAGAACATCATAAGGAGACTTCTCGCCGGTCCAATTAGACGCTTTAGCAACATATCTCCGGTGATTCGATCGCAACCACGTCTTAGTTTTCATAAAATCCGACGACAACAATGAAGAATCAACGGAACGCGAAGGAAAGGCGGTCAAATGAGGCGACCGAAAATGGAGTTTACGGCGTAAAAGAGTAACACTGTGGTCTTTGCAGCATATCGCCATGGATGTCAAAACAGCATTTGGGCGACATATCGCCCTCAAATTATGGCTCATGTTAAAATCAAACAATCTTCTGAAAAAGGAATTGAGTTGTGATGGATGAAATTGAGGGAGGGAGAGAGAGGGAGGAGTAATTGGGAATTAGGGTTTGGTTAGGAGGAGGAGGAGGAGGAGGAGGAGGAGAAAGCGTGAAGGAAGTGAATAGAGTAAAAAGTTGGGGAAAAATCAAAATAACATTTGAATCTCAACGGTACAAGTGTGGAGAATTTGATGAATTCTGTTTACCGGCACAATTATGTGGATGGATACTTCTTTTGGTTCCATCACTCGTTTTTTACTCTTTCCATCCCACCAGATTCTGAATCATACAACATGAGCGTGGGCCTCTTATTCACAAATGCATCTTTTGGGCTGGAATCTTGGTTAGACCTGCTAAACGGGTGGTCAATTCAGGTTTGCAGAAGTTTGGTTCAGGCCGAGTCAATTCGAATTTGAGTCATTTTCGAGTATCAAGTTATTTATATTGGAATATAATCCAAAAGTTGATTTGGGAATATTCTTAACAGCTAATTTTTCTCCCTGCAAAATTGGTAATTTTCTTTCTTCAATTACATTTCAAGCTCATGTCAATATATTTGCAGAGATTACGAATCAATTACTCCCCAATTTTCTCCCTAAATCACCGGTTTTCCTTATTTTATAAAGGCTAATTGTACTATAAAATCTCCTTGAGTCTTCATCAGAGAGGCACAAAAAAAAATTGATCAACATTCTTTCAAAACCAATCGTTTTCTGGGTTTGCATCACTGAGCTCCCTATCCGATCAAATTGGAGTGCGCCAATTTGATCAGCACCGTGAAGCTTGGAGACCGACCACCCTTTGAAGCTTTGCACCTGTGGCTGCGCGAAATTGGTTTTTAGGTCAGTGGTTTCGTGGCCACGACGCGGTTCATCGGTTGAGATAAGTCTTAATTCTCATTTACTGTAGTCTTACTTCTAACAATCTAAAAACCAATTTTTGTTTACTACTGTAAATGAATTATGACTGCCAATCAGATTATTGATGTTAGCACACCTCCTACAAATAAGTCTGTTTCCATGACGAATATGTTTGTGCCTTCTGGTAGTCCTATGTCTCTTGTTCCCGACATATCCAAAGTCGATAAACTTGATGCGAATAATTACAAAACTTGGGTACAACATGTGCAATTGAACAAATTGGTGTGGATTATGTGTTTTATAATAAACCGGCTTTTGCCGGTAGAGATCTTGATAAGGATAAGAGAACCTGTAAGGGTATGGTTTTGCATTATATGACTCCCCAACTTATTGAGTTATACAGAAAGATGGAAACCGCTAAGGAAATATGGGACTCACTAAAATCAAAATATGGGGCTGATGAATTGTAATACCCGTCCCATTGGGGGACCTTTTGACTGACCATAAGTACCTTTGACCATGTTAGACTCGTTGATATAGACGCARAACTMGACYTAGCACGGGACACTCGGCCGAGTGTGGGGCACTCGACCGAGTGCGGCTGACTCGGTCGAGTATGTTGGTACTCGACCGAGTGAACGAGTGACAGCGTAATATAATGTTACRCGGAAGTCATAACCCGAAATCATTTCATTTCATTTCTTTTTCTCAAAACCTAAAATCAAAACGCTTATCCCTGTATCTTTTTCTTCCCTATCTTGTTGAAGCCTCTACATAAGAGACCACGCACCATGGGGGTGTGTGCGTCGGTCCCGATCTAGCTATCCGTTCGTCGTATAAGGTAAGTCATTGTCACCATCTGTAGGTTTTGGGTTAGGGTTATGGTTGTGTGTAATCTGGTCGTATCATCGTTATAGGTGTCGATAGCGGTGTTCTGTGATCGTGTATGCGTTGATGATCGGGGCTTATTGGATTGCTGTTAAGGTAGGGTTTCCCTACTCTTGGTTTGTTGTATATCAGTATGATGTATGATGTGACGATCTTTGTTATTATTTTATGATTGAGATATGATGATGTTATTGTATTGGTGTTGGTATTGGTGTTGTGAGCCATTACGAGATATGGTCTCACCCCCATTGTTCGCCTCTTGTGTTTCTCGACGCAAGTGGTGTGCACATTAATGGACTTGGGTTCTCTCGTTACGATGAGCGGGGATTTTGGTGGTAAGGCTGCGACCCCCACTGGCGGTGTGGATTACCTGTTGCGATGGGTAATCTGGCAGGGCTACTCACCTCAGTGTGTAGTCGGTTATTGGTTACTATGGAGTATGGAGATGATAGCTACAGTTATTGTGGATGTTTATGCTTTGTTGTTATATTACATTGTTATATAGTTGACTGACCCCGTTTATGTTTTCAAAACGATGATGATCCATTCGGGAATGGGGAGTAGGGTGATTTGCAGGTTTAGTTGGATATATGGATGCAATGATGCTTGGTGTATGCTGTAATACTCGGGATTTTTATAAGATCTTACTCGGTCGAGTTGGTCATCCACTCGACCGAGTGGTGTCTACTCGGGTGCCCTACTCGACCGAGTAGACCTGTGTATGTTATTTTGGCCACTATTTTATGCACTCGGGCGAGTAGCATGGCCTACTCGACCGAGTGAGTTTCACAAACTCACTCGGCCAAGTAGCTTACCTACTCGACCGAGTGAAATCGAGCACTCGCCCGAGTGCATGTCGTTGTCACCCTTATCCGCGTGAATGAGTTGTGGACCAAGTTTTTTTGTTTTCATCTTCCTTTCTTATCACTACTCTCATTCTCTCATCCTCTCATTTCAAAACCCCCAAATATCTCTCTAAAACCATATCCCTCCATTAGCTTTGTGGTAAAGGAATCCTACTAATCCCTCTTCATTCACCTTCAATTTGTAAGTTGTTTTCTTTCCCTTGTTTTTCCTTCTCTTAATTAGTATAGTGTAACTAATTAATTAGGGGATTTATGTTAGGAATTTAATTAATATTTGTCATATTTAATTGGGGATTTGTTGAAGGATTTGTTAGTATTATTGTATACTAGTATTATATTGTAATAGATAGCCATATGTTGTGTAGGAGGAGACTTCATAGAGGAGCATTTCTAGGCTTGTGTGTGCTTGTTGAAAAATAGCCAAAGGTAGGGTTTTCCCTACTTAGTCTTGGTAGTGTAATGGTTTAATAACGCTCTTAATTCCTTGCATTTTCATAGTCATTATGTTAGTAGCATGTGAGCAACTATGATAGTATAAATGATTTCATGAAACGGTGATGGAATATTTGATTATGTTAGTAATTGGGCATTGGGTTGGTACATGGCATTATGATGCATTATAACATGAGCATTTGGGGAATTGGTTGGGAAGATGCATATTTAATACTTGTCTCAATGATTTGGATGGACATATATGTAAGCATTGATTTTCTTCTATGCATTGATGGTTATGGTGATGATTGGAGATGTTGGTTGGTGGATATTGGTGGAGGTTTGTTGACTTCCTTGGAGACGTGAGGCGATTGGGAGACCGTCTCACGCTTAGGTCGCCCCTTGGAGCTTCCCACTCTAAGGGGAATGTGCACATTAATGACTTGAGTATACGGAAGGACACATGTGCTTGAGACATGTCGCCAGGCAGGGGATTCGAGTTGCTCTCGGGCCTAATAACACCGGTGTGTCCGGAGTACCTTTGTTGGACTGCGGTTCGGGTTGTTGGATGGGTATTCCTGGGTGTGTCTCGGTACCGGTATTGGTAAGGTGGTGTTCTAATCATAATCTCTTTGCATTGCATCAATCATCATTCATGCATTTAATTGTAAGATTGTGTTTATATACTTGTTAAACCCTTATATTATCGTGACTAACCAAATGGGCTTTTAGATATCTGTGTCGATCCATATGGTGATTTCCGCCCATATGGAGAAAAGTGATTTGACAGGTGTGCTTTACATTGTATGGGGCTTGGAGCGGTCTTGCCGTAGAGTCGTCATTTTGGTCTATTAGCTTTTTGACTAAACATTTGACTCTCTTATCATTTCGATTTGGTTGTATCATTCGGGGATTTGTGTTGAATCCCAAGACATGTAATCTAATCACTTAACCTTAACTTATCTAGTTTCTTTTAGACCTTATTGGTAGTTTTATCTTAAATTGCTTACTATCAAAACTCGCACCATAAAGCTTAGGAAACTAAGTCTTGTAGTCCCTCCATTAGTCGGGATGGCCTAGTGGAAGGCTCTTGGCTTTTGGGGGTGTTACAAAGTGGTATCAGAGCGACGATTTTGGAGCCCAAAACCAATGAACTAATGGATATAGGTGTGTCCAATAAAATGAACCCGACTTAAGTGGTAGGGGACACATGACAAGTTTGGGAGACGTCCCAAAGTTGCATCCTTGCTCCTTTATTTCGAGTCGGCTACTTCGCGTGGGTAATGGGACATTTTGGATGTGCATTTATGTGTTGCATAATCTTGTGATGTTGTTTGGAAGTTGATTCCTTGTACATGGCCATAAGATGAGCATGGTAGTGGTGTAACCAATTTGTGAGGAAGTGTGAAATAATGTTTTACATGTTAAGTCATATATAAATGAGAATGATAATTACATGTGGAATGTTGTTAGATTTATTTGATGCCTTCCGGACATGTTTGATCTTCGTTACTTGCTTAGAGGCGTGTCGGATAGAGGTGCTTGTACTATTTTAAAAGCCGGAATAAGTTATGAAGCTCTTAGGGGCACTTGGTCTAGTGAGGGATGCGAGCTTAGACAAGTAGTAGGCACTCGGCCAAGTAGACCATCCCACTCGACCGAGTGCGTAATCCAGTGAGCAATTAAGAACATTGAGTTTTTCTACTCGGCCGAGTAAGTCATGTGCTCGACCGAGTGGGTGCTGTGTCAAATTAGAGCTGCTACTGGAATTGGTCCGCTCGGCCGACTAAGTGGTGAACTCGACCGAGTGGAAGCCACTCGACCGAGTGATTGAGGACACTCGATCGAGTGGAGCAATGGCATATTTTAGGAGGCTTCTGAACTCGGGCACTCGACCAAGTAGGATGACCCACTCGGCCGAGCAAAGCATAACTCGACCTGTAACACCCCCATACTCCGAGGCAACTTAGTAGGACTACCTCAAGGTACAAGGATGCTACCATCTCGGTTTCCCGAGGTAGTGAAAATCACAGAAACAATACAGAAACATATTATTAATAGTGTTTAAAGAATACAAAAGTGAATTCTCCAAATACGGAGTACATGGAAAAACTGATAAACAAAGTGTAAACTAATGTCCGCGG
>VHZZ01005158.1:45850-58366 GCA_009801015.1 Silene noctiflora
TTACTGCTCAGAGTATTTGCTTACAATGTAGGATAACTACTCAACTTATTGGTATTTGAATTTATCTGTGAATGGATGAGTATTGTGATTTATATCGTGGATGGATTATAGTTAGATTCCTCACTTTTCGTGTACTGAGATGATTACATTATTGCATTATTATTTGTACTGTTGCATTGCATATATGGCACGCTGCATTGATTACTATATTGTGGATTCCCCAGGCTGGTTACGCAGGACTTGTCTCTAGGATGAGTTTTCCTCAACTTCGATTGGGATGGTGAGTTTTCCTCAGGCCAGGGATTGGCGGGATGATCAGGTGTCTCGGAGGATTGCTCACATGCATTTGCATATCATATCGCATCATATTTACTGTTGTTTAATTATCCTACTCGACCATTGGTTGAATTGTGTGCTTTTTTGTCTATGTCAAAATAAAATTGATACCTGCTTTAATTGATGGCGTCCTATGGTGAACCAATTAATATTTCTGGTTAATTGGGGAGCAGATGAAATAACAGGTTATGGGTGCTGGGACGTGAGGAGCAGATCGTGGAGTCTACTTAATTAGAAGCTTAGATCACTTAGACAGTCACTGTTTATTTATTTTATAACTTTATTTATTTCCGCTGCGAAGTTTGTAACTTATTCTATTAGTTTAGTTATTCGCTTGAACGTTTGTAAGGAAGCCTTATTCAGTTAAATTTATTTAAAGTACTTTGGTTTGTTATCTTTGTTATTCACAACCTCAGAACTCCGAGATGGTAACAGTTCTATTTATTTGAGAATGTCTTGCTAAAGGCTCTTAAATAAATGGGGGTGTTACATAGGCGGGACTTAGTTCCTAGTAAATTGATTTAGATTTAAATCATGTTCGAAACCTATCATTCGATATTCATATCAACATTTATTGGATCCATGAAGTCCAAATGATAGGACGCCAGTAAGTAATAGTGTTACCAAATTTCAGTGTCAATCTCTTACATGTGCTTATATATGGTTCACCATTTGAATAGACTACATATTTTTATGTAAAAGGATGGGATCGAAATTCGGCACATCTTGTAATCTCATCTTCTCTTCTTAACTGTAAATGTATGTAATGCAATAGAGTAATGGGTGGAACAGAAGCCGTATAGTAGGAAACATGACCAACACAAACCAAAAAAGTATACTTGACCAAAGATTTTTATATAGTCTAAGACTAAGTTTATCCACAGACTCATCTTCAGACTTCAAACTCTGCCACCTCAGCTTTCCACTAACTTTTCATTCTTCAGACTCAGACTCAGACTCTCTCAGACTTACATAAAAAAGACACTTTATCCCTCATACTCATTTCAGACTTTGCCACATCAACTTTCCACTCAACTTATTTTACTTTTATATTTCATTACATCAATATATTTAATTATTGTTTTAATGACATAATTTTCACTGGATAAAATATTACTACTTTCAGATAAAATAAGACGGACAAAATGTTTAAAAAAATAAGACGGACAAAATGTTGTCATTTTAGGATAAAATATTACTACTTTCAGATAAAATAAGACGGACAAAATGTTTTAAAAAATAAGACGGACAAAATGTTGTCATTTTAGGATAAAATATTACTACTTTCAGATAAAATGGTTACATTCTTTTAAAAAAATGTTGACATTTGACCCGTCTTAAAGATCCACTTAACAATTTATTTAAAGACTGGACAATTTATTTTAATAAAATAATACCCACTTTACTATTTTCGAGTCTGAAGCAGAGTCTTGAAAATCAAAGACCGAAGCTCAGACTCTCAGCTCATACTCACTACATTATCCTGTCTGAGCCTGAAAAAGCTACAAGTATGAGCTTCATACTCTCCTTCATCCTCCCGTTAAACTTAGTCGCATTGCAGTTGGCATGTGGAACAAAAACAAGAGTTATAGAAAACGATGAGTTTTCCCAATCAACAAGGCAAAAACATAGGGGACAAGATGAGAAGGCATTGTTCAAGTTGAATCAAGTGAATCAACACAATAACCAAATCATCAAAACCAAGAAAAAATGTGAAAAGCAAACCGTACGCAAAACCCTATTGAACACAAATAATGTTGCATATGTATAACAGTACGAGATTGTTACTAGTCACGCAGTCTCCGATATCTATGAAGAGGATCTTTCAAGTGAAGACGCTCATGGTAAACTCTCCAAGCATAATCTTGGAAAGAAAACGAGTTGAACACTCCCCAGTCCTCATCTTGATCTTCTTTCCTTCCAACCCTTTGATGATCATTACCTTCTGCACAATCTTTCACAGGCTCAAGAGCGTCTTTTTCCTCAATCTTTGCAGAGAGCGGGAGAAGAGGTGAGACCGTGCTCTCTAGAGGAAGTGTGAGCAGCATCGTCATAGATATACCATGCGAGTCCGCCCTTGCTCTGTCCTCTGAAACTCCAGTTGGTCTTCCTCTAATTTTATTTACTTTCCCATTGCTCCATACCTATCAAAGTTAAAATTCCACTAGTAATTAGTCAAATTATGTTTCTCATCAATCATCATGGACCCCATTATGTAATAATTTAGGTTTGTCTATAGATCCTCTGTTTCCTATAGTGCATTCCTTTGTCATTGGACTTTTAAATTGTTGGTCATAAACTACGACTTCTTTCACTGGCATTGTGGCATATCTCTATTGGACGGCCCGGAATTCAAGACAACGTCGTAAATTTCAAATACTTTGTACCAACTATATTAAACCATTGTACATGCAAACATACGGAATATACAAAGTACTGAATATAATTTATGCTTAAATGCTTAATACGGAGTAGTTAATAATTTTCCTTCACATTATCGTGTTTGCCTAACCAAAGTTAAGCCAGCCAAAATGGATTAGTCCGAGTCTTAACTCCTATGTCCTAATCCAACCAAATAGGATTTAGTCCAAACTTGTACGCATGCATGTTATATTGTTATATTGTTATACGACGATAATGACATAACAATTAAAAAAAAATGTATTAGTACACTTAATCAATCTATAATGCGGATTAATTATAAAGCTAATAAATGAAATATTATCGCCAACTCCAATATTAAATTTGTCATGTACCTGTGCAATATCTCCAAACGTAACCAATATGGACCCAACCTCAGGCTCCACCTCCACTGAACCTACATCCGAAGCTAACCTCCACTTTTGCGCCCGAATCTGGTACTGCAACCCCACCACATACGGGTACACCCGACCCGTCTTCTCTGCCTCCACCAATGACACCCACATCAACGAACTCGGCCCCATTTCTCCAAACGGGTTATCAAACCCCATCATGCACGCTAACTTCTTTACTACGTTCAACCCCACCTTCTCTAACTCCCGGGTCAACTCTGTTAAACTCGCTAACTCGGTTGTTGTTTTACGTCCGTCCAAGCAAAACGAGGTCGTATAATCATCATCGTCGTCGTCGTTATCGTCGAAGCCTAGAGGCCATTCATTAATAGGGAAGAGGGTGTGTTTTTGCGGTGTAGGCGAGTTGAAGAGTGAAGTGGATTCAGACTCGGCGGAGTTGGCGAGTTGGGGAGAGATGTGGTGGTCGTCGGGACTGAGCTGGAAGTAACCGAGTTGAAGGGAGGAAGTAGTGAGAGAGGTAGGAAGGGGAGGTGGGGAGAGGCGGCGCGTGGGGAAGGAGAGGGTAGGAGGAAGGCGATGAAGGAGGCGCGTGAGGGTGTCGGCAGCGGCACCGGTGGTGGTGGTGGAGGAAGTGGGGTGTGTTGATGGGGTCGGTGGAGGTGCGGAGGTGGGGCCGGCGTAGTGGGGTAGGAGGTGGTGACGTGGGATGGTGTGGGATGATGATGATGATGATGATGAGCTTGTCATGGTTTAGTACAAAATTGTAAGCTACTTCAACTATGATATGTATGAAGTATGGAATTGAATGTGAGAAGGGTGATGCTAAGCGTTGAAATGAATGACTTGTTTGATTTATTGATTTAAGTTTGGAGAATGAAATACATACATCTACAGGTTGACGTATAATCAATCAACGTACTTCTACTTATATACTCAGAGTACTTTACTATTTTTGACTTATTTGTAAACTTTAAAGTAACAAAGTTCATAAACATTATAAGGATTCTCAACAATTTTATAATAAAGCTCAAAAATGTAAAATCATTTATATGTAATACACAAAAATTATAATGTGTTAATGATTTATAACAAATATAAAGGGACTAATTTATTAACTCATTTAATGGTGGTAAAATAATTTTATTATCATAAAAAAAAAAAAAATTCAAGGGTTTTAGGTTCAAGTTTCACCTATAGCAATTTTGCTGAGGTTGTATACTTATATGGGGCTATGTATGCCTTCTAAACTTCAAGTCTGTCACCTCCTGAAATAACGGGTAGTTGACATGTTATAAGAATAGAAGAACAATATCTATGTTCAAGGTAGTGGCTTTAGGTTTCCTCGTTATTAAAAATAGAAGAATAATTTTCTTATTACGTAATAAGATATAAGATAATGTCTATTATATGAACAACTAGGTGAAAAGATTATCCAACTTAATTTTTTCCTCTAATTTTTAGCAATCGTTTTAGGTGAATTCAAAATTATAAATTGTAGTCTCTTCGTCCCGGTCAATTGTTATTCTTCGATTTCAGCACAAAAATCAAGGAAAGATGAGGGGGTCAATTACCAAATGATAAGTGGAACAAATTGAGTTTTAAAGATCAAATTGTTCATCAAATTCATTCTTAAAGTAGAAATGACGACAATTAATTGAGACACTCGAAAATGGAAAAGTACAATAAATGATCGGAACCGGGGAGTATAAAACAATATTTCACCAAAGTTCAATACTTGTATGAAATTATTGGTCAATTTTGTGGTGGTATTGATCATTTTGAGGTTCATAAATTCACATAACTCAAATAGTTGTTAACAAGTCATTCTCCACTATCCAAATCGAGTGTGTTAACGTAACAAGTTAACAACTAAAGAGTATTTATCGGTTTGCTTGGGCAGGTCTCATGCTTCTTATTCATTGAAAAATACTCTAATAGTATAAGGAATTAAGGATTAGGAGCGGGTCTTGAGTTGAAAAATAAGGAGAATCGAAATTAAGTTTAGTGAATAAGGATCAAGTGATTATTATCGCACAGTTGCACTAAAATATACTCCCTCCGTCCCAGTCATTTGTTGTCATTTGGTTTTGGCACAAAGACCAAGGAAAGAGAATGAAGCCAATTATAATATGACAAGTAGAGTAAATTGAAAGTGAAAGATCAAACTATTCATCAAATGCAATTCTAAAATAGAAAAGACAACAATTGACCGAGACACCCAAAATAGAAAATGACAACAAATGACCGGACGGTGGGAGTATATGGACTTAAATAATCATCGGCGTGTAAAAGCCTAAGAGGAAGGAGTGCATGCATGATACGAATTTTTTTAACAGGGATTGCGCGTCACGAATGTATTTTGTGTTATAATAAATGTGAAAAAAGATAATTAAAAATATCAAAAAAGTAACACGTAAATTTACGTGGTTTACCGACGGTATGTTAGTTATATTCACAGGGTAAAAAGGAGGAGAGTTTTATTAATTTATGAAAAGTTTTACAGATTACGTATTCGAATTTAGAAGTTATGATGATATACATAAGTGTTAGAGTGAGGCTTAGAGAGTTTATACAACGACCCTCATCATGGTCGTTTGAAGCGGTGACTAACAAATTCAAGGCAGAGATCCAACGTATTGTTAATTTATACGGGGAAACAGAACCCATTATTTAGGGGAAAGGCGGGAACGAAGGCTCAACCATACCTAAATTATTCCAACAATTTGCCTTTACCCATACTAAACCATTTAAGTACTTCACCTAAAATAGTTCAACCCCAGTTTTAAGGACTATTTAATTTGGCTTCTAGTATTATTATAAGATCAAGCGTGCGTTGGGTTACTGATTATTCTCTGTGCCTAGGAAGCTGATAACATTACAAGTTTGCAGTCTCTTGATATAAATATTGAAAGGTGTTTAACTGGTTGTAATGCCTTAAAAATTAAGCCTCTTTCCACGTGAACACAACAACTGAACAACACAAACAGAAATCGTCTTATAGTATCAGACAATCATTTTATAAGACCGTGTTTTACATATAAAATGATCATTTCACACTTTAAGGCCGTCTTACGCAGGAATTATTAGCTCTCGCATGCCTTGTGCTTAATTGCTCGGGTTCTAGGTTTTACTGCTTTGTCGCTTGTTCTTAATATTAATACACCCAAGTGTAGTAGAAACTAGAAAGTAACACAATTCATTGTTGAAAAAGAAATACTATGCTCTTAAGAAAATATAATTAGTTGGAACAACCTAAAATGAAATACATTATTAATTTCAAGGACAAGAAAAGTAATTGATGCTTGCTTGAATAATGGAATGCTCATACGAGGAAGATGTTTATCAAGTTTATTCCCAAATCAATCCACATTATCTTGGTACAGGATTGAGAAAACTATCAATGGCAGAGTTTATAAATCCTTTCTTAGTCCAAATCATTTATTTGCCTTTTTTATTCTTTGTGAGGAGTATTTTAATCAAAGACAAACAAATGATTAGGACGGAGGGAGTCTATAGCACAAGATGCCAGCTTTTTCTACACCCTTTTCTCTAAGACTAGCAAAACTGAAACAAAGGATGGTGTTTACGAAAAATCTCCATCCATAGTTACACTGTAAAATTGTCCAAATTGTGATATTTGAGTTGGTGAAACAGCTACTGCTAGTACTTGACAGAATTCACTGAACTCATGAAAGCGTATATGCGGGACTTGTCCTTTTGAACACCATCTGCACCACAAATCCCGCTGCTAACATCAACTCCAGTAGGGTGGAGAGTAATAGCAGCTTCTTCAACGTTGTCCGGGTTGATTCCTCCTGCCAATAGCCACCCATGTTTGCTGTTTAATTTTGGTAGTTTGAACTGTGACCAATTGAAACCTTCACCACTGCACAACAACAGTGAGAAACATCATTATACAGATCGATCTCGTGATAATATTATGATGAGAGTTCTGAGACCATCTCAGATGAAAATAAACGACTTTTATTGGAAACGGTTTAACGTGTAAGAGAAGTCAAATTCTTATGTACTCCCTTCATCCCAGTCATTTGTTTACCTTTGGTTTTGGCACAAAAACTAAGGAAAGAGGAGGGGGGCGATTATTTAAATGACAAGTGGACCAAATTGAGTGTGGAGGATCAAATAGCCATCAAAGACATTCCTAAAATAGAAAGGTAAACAATTGATCAAGACACCTCAAAATGGAATAGGTGAACATACGAACGGGACGGAGGGAGTATCCTTTATTCAAATTCAGGGTTAATTGGTTGGTGCCACACGTAGAATCATCTCATGTATGAGTAAGTTTTCACGTTTACGGAAAGCATACCTGCCACCGGTTGCACTATCCACTAAAACCCAATCTGCTAAAGAACATTCCTCTTCGAAAATATTATTAATCAGCACCCCATCTTTATCTGAGTGAAGCACATAAATAACTCGATTCTCCTTCACCACCAGTGGGAAAGCACGACGTGAACCATTTCCATGAAGCTACATTATCTCAAAATGGCAAAGTTAAATCGCATCAAACCGAAAATACTTAATGTGAGACCAGCCTATTAAGAATTAACCCTATAACTTTTATTTTTGTACATATATAAGAATTTGCGGGAGCCCTTGAGGCACTGGAGCAATGTTGTCGTATATTTAAGAATTTGGGATGGTCTCACACATAAGATCATCTCATTATCTTTTTTTACAGAAAAAAACCATCTCAAAAACTCAAACATACCTGAACATATTTATTTCTCCATGGTTATACATCCGACCCCCCCCCCCCCCCCCCCCCCACCCCCCCCCCCCCCCCCCCCCCCCCCCCCCCCCCCCCCCCCCCCCCCCCCCCCCCCCCCCCCCCCCCCCCCCCCCCCCCCCCCCCCCCCCCCCCTTACCCCGCAATTTGGTTGAGCCATTGAGGCACTGGGATGATGTTGTTGTATACCTGAACATATTCAATATTTGTTGCAGCTGCAGCTCTTTGAATAGTGTCAGCATCATCATCAACAAATACCCCAACTGGTTCAGCCCCATACTTCCTAGCAACCTCTGAAATCTCCTTAGCAGTCGACAAAGAAACCGAACGTTTTGATTTAGGCCATAGGATCATCCCGATGAAAGCAGCACCTGCTTCTGCTGCTATTGCAGCATCTCTAGCTGAAGTGATTCCGCACATTTTCACCAAAGGCCCGTCTTTCTTATAATTAGTAGTCGATGTAGGGACATCTGATGAATCATATGAAACTATTCTTAAGCTTCTTGATTTACCTGGGAATCTAACCGAATTGCACTCTCTCTTAGGAAGACCTACATTTTTTTTATTATAGGTTCAAAGCTCATATGAAGAGATTAAAGAGAGGGAGTAGAAATCAACCACCAAATCTCTGAAAACAACAAATGAGAAACCAACAAGCTAGAGACAAAAAGAAATAGAATAAAAAATTCTTAGAAGCAAGTATTACAAATTTCGCGTGCATTTGAAAGTCCTTTCTCTTGACATGCAAATATGCAATCAATACCATTGGCATGAACTATTGCGCGAACTATACATGTTAACGACAAGAAATTTCTTCTACACTCATTGTTATAAGTTACATGCTACGTGTGAGAACTTGGTGCAAATATTTTCCAGCACTTGGACGTGCACTCAGACATGGGTATGACACTTCAACACCTCATTTTAAGCCAAATGTGCTGATTTTTCAAACACTTGAACGTGCACCCATATCTGATATTTCTAAACGAGTCCGAGTGACATAGACAACTACCCTAAATGATCACCAATCAGTTGTACACAATAACGCTACCGAAGAGGTCCAAGCACTTCGGCTAGGTCCAAGAGGTCTAGTGATTTGATGTATAAGGATGTCAAACATGGGATATCAGTTTAGAGTACAATAGTTTGATGGTGAAAGTAGTTTCACCCTTTAGCAAAGAAGGATGAAAGATCTCCTTGTACATCTTAGCTTGGCTAGAGCCTTGAAAGAAGCTAAAAGCAAGCTAAGAAGGTGAGAAATGCCAATGAGGATGAGGTGTGTCCCAGCAATGCTAGTACCAACATCATGTGCATCTCGAATTCAATCATCGATTGTGTTCGTAATGACAACTCTCCGTCTATGACATTGGAAAAAATAAAAAAACTCTAATGGCTAAAAGCTTGAACAACATATTGTTGCTAAAGCAATACTTATATTGAATGTGGATGGACAAAGAAGAAAATTTGATTGGATATGTCAATATGTTCAATGACCTCTTAAATGAGTTAAAGAAAATCAAGGCAAAGCTTGCGACGATAAAGTGTTGTTACCCCTCATCCTTCTACCAGATACATGCGAGACACGCATCGATACAATAACGGGAGTGGGGGTGTGGAGGGGAGATACCATTGTCATGGAAGAAGCACCTGCTCCATTGTTGTCTTTGTTTGTCATAGAAAGAACATGAACATTCCTTTAGTGCATATTGAAAACATAAGTCCAATATTTCAGATTGGACATTGAAAAACTTGGACTTAATACCAACAAATCTCCCAGTGAGTCCAAAGTACAAGTGTTCCGAGGAGTCAACCATTGACTTATTGTCAACACAAGCAAATACACACTTGAGTTGGTATTTGGTCCTGAGCTTGAAACCTTGAATCACTACAAGAGTCAATGCACCGTATACTATCGTAACCGAGTCACTATGTTATATGACTCTAGATAGGGACCTCCACATTTCTAGCAGGAACTTCTACCCTGTCCCCTTATGCTACATGGAAGTGATATACCAAAAAATGAAAAATAATGGAAATACAGTTAATTTCTTAGTACCCACTACTAGGACCTAACAAAATACTTTTCTGAATACCAGGATAAACACTCGGATTCTCGGAAAATAATATTCTAATTTTCGTGGGACTCAATCAGAGATTTGTGAGTCTCTAACTAGATAACTGTGTGACAGGATTGTTTGAGGAGTGCCACACTAAGTCTCAAATACTCTGCATTTGTCTCAATAGCTAGCTGATGTCTTACTCATTGACTTGTATCACAGGATGTGGGATGCTTTATCTAGCAAGAGTGATGTGTTATGTATAGATTCCGAAGTAAATGCTGTAGATTATGCAACTGACGGAAACTTGCACTTGATTTGTTAACATTTCTTATGCATGCTTACTTTCATTTACATACATCCACTGTCCTGCACATTATTTTCTTTCTTCATTACTGCTATATGTTTGTTGTTCACTGGGAGAGACCCAACAAACAGCATCCGGATGTACGCAACCTTACTCTTAGTCGATGTTAGCAAATAGAGACGTTGAGTTTGACAATTTAACTAATTACCCTTTATCATTCAATCTTTCATATACCTATAACCTATGCAGGCCTCCAATTGCTTACCTATAAATGAGTAATGACCCATAAATTAGAGCAACTAAACAAAGCTCAGATGATGATCTTGAATTATAAGACTAACAACTTCAATTTCCAATAATTAATTAGCTCACATTACAACAACATTATCCCAAGGGTTGCTACAAATTGGGGGTTAAGGAAAGTTGGATGTAGGCAGCCTTATACAGTTATATTTGTGTTAGCAACGCACACAACATGTTTCAGAATGATCCAAGATGAAAACTGTATCGAACAATTAGCTGACAGATTAATCCTAAAAATAAAATAAAATAAAAAAAGATTACCAGAAATGAAAGTGGTGGGCAATTTTGAAATCCCGACATGGTGGTGAACTTCCATCCTTGACAACCGCCACTAAAATGATGATACACCAAGATTATTATTATTATTTATTTTATTATTATTATTATTATTATACGGAGTAGTGTAGTAATTAGAGTATAAGTTTTAGAGAAGAGTTAAAGCAGAAATAATAAAACGAAAAAAATGTTTATAGGAATAAAAAGGAGGGGAAAAGAGGTTGTAATTTGTGATTTGTAAATGGAATGAGAATGGTATGAATTTAGAAAATGAGGAAACAAATGAGGTAGGTATAGGGATGTCAATGGGGCGGGGTGGGTGCGGAGGAGGGGTAACCCGCACCCGCATCCGCGAACTATAATGTGTACCCACGCCCGCCCCACGACCCGCAGCGGGTTGAACTTTTCAAACCCGTCCCCGCCCCGCGGGGACCCGTCGACCCGCCAAATTACCTATCTCTTTACAAAATAATTTTTAAAAATACAAATCGTTAATCTAAAACATACTAGTCTCGTACTCTCGTACATCTTATACAAACAAGTTTTGGCAAAATGTTCTAACATTCAATTAACTAGTACACAATTTTTTCAAATCAAGAAATAGTTTGAGGATTAGGGTTTATTTTTTGGGGAGTTTAGGTTGTTGGGTATTTGGGTGGGTAAGAACTAACAAGTAGATGAAATTTGTCTAGGTTTATGAAAAAACGGTTTATAGACTTTTTATTTAAGTTATAAATTTTATTTTTATATAGTATAAATTTGTCTAGGTTTATGATTAAGGCGGGTATTAGCGGAGCGGGGACATGCGAGGTGGAGCGGACGGGCGGATGTGGGGCGGAGTGGGTATGGGGCGGGTCTCATGTCATACCCGCACCCGCCCCATGTCATACCCGCACCCACCCCACGACCCGCGACGAATGACACTTTTGAAACCCATCCCCGCCCCACGACCCATCAAATCATTACCCGCACCCGCCCCATGTGGGGCGGGTGCGGGGCGAGACCCGTTAAAACCCGCCCCACTGACATCCCTAGGTAGGTATGTTGGTAGGGGAGACACAAAGCGATACCAGAAACAAGCCCCCGTGTACAAATTGGACTGGGAGACTTGGGCAAATTTGAATTCTTTCTTATCCATCCATCAATCAATCACTATATATATAGAGAGAGAGGCGGAATTCGTGTGAAATAAAATACAACACCAACCGTACGAACTAATCTAATTAAAGCCATTCTCAAGAATCTCAACAGCGCTTTGTCATTCCTCAACCCAGCTGAAACAGTACAACACCCTCCGACCGCAAACCCACCAAAAACACTCAATCTCCATCGTCTCTCACACTTCCACCGTCGGCGCCACTTCCACCGCCGCTTCTACCACCCTTCCCTGAACGGGTTTCAGTCTATTATAAGGAAAAAAAAAAAATTAGCTTCAATTCTTATTTTAATCTTTGAAGATTTGTTTAGTATTTTGAATCTATTCAATTGTAAAGATTTAAGAAGTAGATTTATGAGAAAACATAAGATTATAATCAAAAAAATTGATAACTAATCTTTAGGTATGAATTATAATTAAAAATTAGGGTTTATAAAAATTGGTCATTATAAGTTTCGTTTTGAAGGGTATGGATACCGAGGACCTAAGAGGGGGAGGGGGTGAATTAGGTACTCCTTTTTAAAAAATTAACTTAACTTCTAAACTTAATCCTT
>VHZZ01005159.1:64338-84678 GCA_009801015.1 Silene noctiflora
ATCGTGATCGCACTATTGTTGAGGACACTCACTCCAACAACCCATGCTTTTAAGAATATGCCCATGATACCCTTGAGGTTCTATTTTTATGCCCATGATACCCCTTAATGTAACGGCCGTTAACATAACGTTAAATTTTGATGACGTGACAATAATTAGTAAATTAAAAAAATTAATAATAAAAAAAATATAAATATAAATTTAAACAATACTCATGGTACCCCTGAGATTTGCACTTTTTCCCTAAATACCCCTACTTTTGTCAATAAAAGTGTTTGACTGGTTGTATCTCTTAGTTACGATATCAAAACGCTGCTATTTTTTTCCTAAGTTGATCATCTTTATAAGATCTTCATATTGAAAAAAAAAATCCCGTTTTTATGATATCTTAGACAAGCGTTACGACTAGTCAAAGTTATTCGTTAAAGAAACTTTGACCGACTATAATCTCGATCACTTGTTCAAAAAATGAAGTTTTTTTTATTCCGAAATAATTGTCTTTCTGAGGTCTATAATTTAGAAGAAAAAAATTTGCGGTTTTATGAACTCGTGGCTAGGAGATACGAGCAGTTAAAGTTATTTTGGAGAAAAATAGGGGTATCTGGGGAAAAAATCCAAACTTTAAGGATACCAGAATTATCCTATTTATTATTATTTTTAATTTACTAATTATTGTCACGTCATCAAAATTTAATGTTTTGTTAACGGTCGTTATATTAAGAGTATCATGGGCACCAAAATGGAACCTCAAAAATACCATGGGCAAATTCTTAAAAGTAGGGTATCATGGGAAATTGACAAAATTTTCCGAAAATAAAAACTCATTTTTTAGAAACGAGGTCAAACTTCCTCTAAACGAAAAACCTCGTTCATATTTGTGTAAACGAAAAACAGAATAACACCTACCTCGGACACCACCTATGCCAAGACCCCACCTATAAATATTTTAATTACAATTATCCAATCCAATTGCAGTAATCAGAGACCAAATCAACCTAATTTAAAGAAAATTAAGTTTAACCCTTAAATCAAACAAACAATTAGCTTTATTTAATTTAATTGAATTATTAGCACACAATTATGATGCTAGTAATCTCTCCTAATCATACAATTTCCAATAATTTAACGCAATTTACTCTTTACAAATAAAAAACCCACCAACAATTTCTCAGAAAAACGTCTTTTTATGAATTTTTCTGATCTCCTTGCAATTAGCTACAATCTTAATTACTAATTATTTCTTTCTGTTAATCTAAAGTTGCAATCTTTACCCCTTATTTAATCTTCCCTAATTTTTATCTTAATTAATTTTAATTAATATGATCATGGGTATTTTGTTGTATTATAATCTTCAATCATATCAATAATTATTTGAATTTTTATGGTAATATTTGATTAAATCTTTAATTTTATTTGATACCCAATTGATTAAATTTTGTTAAGAGGGAGAAAAAATGAAGGTTGAAAAGAGTCAGATTTGGCAACCTTGTAAGAAGAAGAGATTGTGATATTTTCCCATATTTAATTACAATACATTTATATTATTATTATTATTATATTATATATAATAAAACCAGTAAATAATAATCAAGAAAATAATAATTTTAGTGGAGAAATATGGGGTCAAAGGGAACACCAGGGAGTAGTAATAGTGGTGGTGGGAAGACAAGGGTTGGGAAATATGAACTTGGTAGAACTCTTGGTGAAGGAACTTTTGCAAAGGTTAAATTTGCAAGGAATTTGGATAATGGTGAGAATGTTGCTATCAAAATTCTTGACAAGGAGAAGGTTCTTAAGCATAAAATGATTGGTCAGGTATATATTTTCTGATGCTATTATGTTTTTAGGTTGCTGTATGTATGTATGAATCCTTTGTTGGTAGGAATTGACGATTTTGGATGATGATTCATGTTAGTCGAGCCGAAATTGTTTTGTGGGTTATGGTTCTTGGTTGTGTCTGGCATGTGAGAATTGAGATTATGATATATGGTTATGGACTTAAGGTTATATGGTTAATAACTGAATCCATCCAGCTATGTTTGGTTGCTTTGGTTTCATGGTAAATTATGCATACTACTTTGTTTGCTTGATCAAAGAAAAGGAGGTTGGTTACCAATGAGTTATGAGCTAGAAATTGGCATTTTCGAATAGGATTTGTGTTTGTTGGTGTCGACGAAGTTTGCAACTTTTCTCCTGTTGTGTAGATTTCTTGGTTTTCCTGCGAGAGAAAATTGTCAAAGCTAATGGTATTTCTGGATTATTGTTTTTGATTCTCGTTGGTATGAATCTTTTCGTGTTTTTGGCCTAAAATAAAGTGTCATGTCTTGTCAAGAACTTAAACTTTAAATAATAGGAGTATTAGAATTGAGTACTGTGATTTAGGATTTGCGTTGTTGGGAAATGCGGATTGGAACTTGGAAAAATCAAATAGTTCATGTTTTAGTGCTCTACTATTCCTCATTTTTCTAAACATCGAGAATGTGTAGAAAAGTAGAGGCGGTGCTGATCACATATGTTACGAAATGCTGTTTTAAGTGCCTGACTAGTGACTAGTGTACACTTATATCTAAGAGGTATTAAGAGCGAAAAACATAAATATGGAGACTTTCTACCTTTCTGGTTTACTTGATGCTAAAAAAATTTGTACTTGAGCAATAGAAAAGTTGTAAGTAGCCATTAACGGAACTATAAATATCCCCTAGAAGCATCACTTACCCATTGCTTGGATGGAGGAATTTGGAGGGAAAGGGAGAAGGAAAGGAGGGGATAAATTCCCTTGTTTGATAGCAACTTGGGGTGGTGGAATTTGGAGAGGGAGGGAATGGAGGAATGTTTTTTTCCTCTTACAACTCTACAAGTCAAAGTATAATTCTTTCACATTGGAACGATCTGGAAGAAAATTAGCATTCCTCTTTATCTCCTTCCCGCTTTCTTTCTCTCCTCAATGTGTATTGAAACAAAGGGTTAGCGGTTTGGTTTCACCTGCATCATTAATGAGATTGCTTCCGTGTGTATAGTTCCTATCCATGGGTTAATGGTATTGGACATTGCTAATTTCTACTCCGTCTGTTTTCCCCCCTGCAGATTAAGCGTGAGATCTCTACCATGAAATTAGTAGGACATCCAAATATCATCCGTTTGTACGAGGTTAGGAGCAAATATATTTCCATTGGCATTTTGATAGTTTACCCGTGGTAGACTGTTTCTTTTTTGCTTACAGTAATTGGATAACGTGTTCTTATATATTGATAAATACCTATTTTCTTGTCTTTTTGTGTTCAATTTATATTTTAGTGGTACTTGTAGGTGATGGCCAGCAAGACAAAGATTTACATTGTGTTGGAGTTTGTTACAGGTGGAGAACTCTTTGATAAAATTGTAAGCCGAAAATGCTTTTGCTATTGTTTTGCCAAATGACAAGCATATTAGATAGCTGCTTTCCATCAGATTGTTATGCAAGTTCATTCTCTCTGTCCACTTTTATTTATTTATGTTCATCATGAAAAAAACGTTCCTCAGGCAAGCAAAGGACGATTAAAGGAGGATGAAGCAAGAAAGTACTTCCAACAACTAATAAATGCTGTTGATTATTGTCATAGCAGAGGCGTGTTCCACAGAGACTTGAAGGTGATAGAGCTCTTTTGATGTTTTTTCTATATTATTTTAAATTCGAGCGTGGACAGAGCTCTTCTGTGCTTGTAAAGAACTTCTTACTTACACAAAGTAACTGGCGACCATTCTGATCTAGTGTCGCCCTTGATGCTCTTGTAAACAGCCTGAGAACCTGCTGCTTGATGCTAAGGGTTTTCTTAAAGTTTCAGACTTTGGATTGAGTGCCTTAGCACAGCAAGTCCGTGTAAGTGACCCTGTCTATTTTACTGATCAATTCCCATGTCAGAAATGCATTCTGCTTTGAATGTTTATGCTATTCCTAGCGGTTTAGGCTAGTAGAATTTCTCCTCAAGAGGACTATAATGACTCTTTAAGATGGGTTTTTCAGGAAGATGGATTACTACACACTACTTGTGGCACACCCAATTATGTAGCCCCTGAGGTATATGATTCCCCTCTCTAGTCCTCACAGTATCGACCTTTGGTCGTTTTTTCTTTCATTTCTTTTCTTTTCCAATTTTATTTTATAATATTACTTTATTGTTGAGCTTTTAGGTCATCAACAACAAAGGCTATGATGGAGCAAAGGCTGATTTGTGGTCGTGTGGTGTCATTCTTTTTGTTCTTATGGCAGGCTATTTGCCCTTTGAAGATGCGAACCTCATGTCGTTGTATAAAAAGGTAGAACATATGCATTTATGGCTGATGCTCATTTCTCTTCAACTCTACTTTCTTGATTTAATTGGCTGGAGGCAAGGTCTCACATCTTTACTGTCGTACTTTCCTTACTTGGGTCATAGGCTGGTTCCTGCTTTTGTTGCTATTTTCCAATTGATTTCCTCTCGCTATTTACAGACATGCTTTTGTGTCTATGAATTTCAAATTAGGGATTGAGGTAGTGTAGTGTAATACATTTGCGGCTAGTTTTGCTATAGCCTTTTTCTTTACGTTCTCAACTATCGTCCCACCCCTTAGTCTTACACTCTTACTTTTTACTGCTGGAAAGGCACTGTATATTTAATGTCCCTTTCCCTCCTTTTTTATAGAATTTGTACCTTATGCCTAATTTATGTCTCACGTGCAGATATACAAGGCAACTTTCACTTGTCCGCCATGGTTCTCTGCTAGTGCAAAGAAATTGATCCTACGAATATTAGATCCTAATCCTTCAACTGTAAGTTCATGCTAATTGTTTCCTTCAAGATTTTATTGGTTGTGGTCAATTAGCTGATTCGAGTATCTTTGCTTAACACGCTTTATTTTTCTGTATTTCATGTTTCTGACAGAGAATTACGATTGCTGACGTGATTGAAAATGAGTGGTTTAAGAAAGGCTACAAGCCATCAGTTTTTGAGGAGCCTAATATAAGTGTGGATGATATTGATGCCATATTTGACGAGTCAATGGTCAGCCTCATGTTCTAGTTTTAAACTGTGACCTCTTTTCGGCCTTTAGTGACTTCTCAAAAAATGACTGACCGTGCCTTGTTGGTACTTTTCAGCACTCAGGAAACCTTGTTATTGAAAGAAGGGAAGATCAGCGTTTGCCACCGGCGCCCCCTGTTGCCATGAATGCATTTGAGCTGATCGCCACTTCTCAGGGTCTTAATCTTGGCACACTTTTTGAAAAACAAGTGGTAATTGACCAAATTTTATTTTATTTTGAAAAACTAACTGCTGTCATACTAGTTTAATTGATAGTAATTCCAATCATGAGCATACTCCCTCCATCCCATTTGTATAGTGTCCGTTGATCTTTAGTGGTCAAAGGATGTGAACCGTGATGATATTATTTCACAATACACTGTATTTTTTCTCTTTTAAATGTTATAATAAGAATATAGGTGTCTTGATAAATTAAACATGACAGCTTTTACATTTATCTCTACATATATTTTTAAAAAGCAATGGTTAAAGTTGGTATCAGCTGACCACCAAAGTCAAATGGGATGAAGGGAGCATCTTAGTTGCATTCCCTCGATCGTTAAATTTTGCTCCATTTTTAGCGTGGACTTGTATTGTAAGGCAGAATGCATCTCATGCTCATGTGTATTCGTTTTTCAGGGACTAGTCAAACGTGAAACAAGATTTACTTCTAAAACCCCTGCTACTGAGATTATCTCAAAGATTGAAGAAACTGCTGTTCCTTTGGGTTTTGGTGTCAAGAAAAGTAATTACAAGGTAAAATTCTTTTGTATGGATTTGTCATTTTCATTATTTTATTTTTATTTTTTTCTGTGAGATATTCAAAAGTCGACTTTGTCTTGGAAGATTCTGAAAAATTGTCCAGAGAATAATTTAATAATTCATTCTTTCCTATTGCTTTACCATATACTTGAAAATCGGCAGCGAGTAAGTTTAAATTCAGGATGTAATCACTTTTCTCCATCTCCGTTCAAAAGCCAACACCAGTAGAGTAGCAATCTAGTATATACTTCTGACTTATACTTCTCACTTTGATTCTCAGATGAAACTTCAAGGAGAAAAAAGTGGACGCAAGGGTCAGCTTGCTGTCGCAACAGAGGTATTCATTCGAAGAAGAGTATTTGTTTGCTAATGGATAGATAGTATTTCAGTTCCTCTATCCCAAAAACGAATACCCTCTTTCTATCTTAAGTCGCCATCTTTATCATTACGCATGTACCTCCAACGAGGCTCATGCTAGAAGTGGGGTGGGGGATGGGGCCAGATTCGAACACGTTTAGAAAACTGTTCCCTTGCAATAATGGGGAGGCTGTCTATATATGTAACGACCATCTTGAGGCCTCAAAGTCAAATTTGATTCTCTTAAGGGAAGGGTTATTCACTCAGACCCACACCGCAATAATTTAAGACACTTTTCAGATAAACAAGTTTCTCTTTTATTGTGATTGTCTTTCAATATTTCTTTTTATTTAATAAAATTAAAATATACTCACTCAGTGTCTCTGTTCTAAAAGCTTTGATATATGTAATCTTTTGGGTCATACATATCTTATTTGAAATGTTTTTAATCTTAAATGATAAAAGCGGAAAATAGCCCCCATTATCACGTGCGTCACTATTTACATTCTTGTAAAGTTAAAAGAACATATAAATTTACTTTCCAAAAGGGCTCATAAGTCATAAGTCACAACCATACTTTCATTTACTTTCTCTAAAACTGTCTCAAGTAAATGTGTACAATCTTGCGAAAAGAGGGAGTAATCAGAGTATTGTTTAGAAAAACAGCATGCGGGGTTAAGATTGTTGCAGATTTATCCGTTCCCTTCTTAAAATCTGCTCTTTAATTTTTAACTTTTTGGAATGATAATTTTCTTTGGAGACGGTAAAATCATTGTACAAAGTCCTCCTGAGAGATGGTTATTGTGAGACCGTAATATAAATTCAAGTAAAAATGGTACCAAAAGTAATAAAATGGGGATGAATGATATGAAATGATTTACTAATGAAAATGGTCACGTCAACAATAAAATGGGTGCGTTCATTATGAAAACACGTACTAAATAAAAGAATCACTTTGGGCCATGATTAATGATAAAAGGGTCGTGAAAAACACAAAGGATGATGAAAAAAGTGTTCTCTGAGTAACTTAGTGAGAGATCGTCTCTCCCAAGTAGTTGGGTCGTTTCTCAGAAAATCATAGAACGCTGTTGTCGATTTCTGTATCTTATAAGCTTGTGTTGATCTACAGATTTTTGAAGTGGCCCCTTCTCTATATATGGTCGAGCTTCGTAAATCAAGAGGGGATACTCTGGAGTTTCACAAGGTCTGTTTGTCCATGTGATCTACAGATTTTTAAAGTTTCCATTAGGTCTTTATAAGTGCTCATGTTCTAACTGCATTTGGCGTGCACTGAAGTTACCTAACTCTTAGTTTCTCGGCTGTTGGCACGTGTTATTTCGTGCTTCTATGTATTATATGCTAAAAACTATTGACTTCACAGTTTTACAAGAACCTCTCAACTGGGCTAAAAGATATCATTTGGAAGACCGGAGAAGAGATCAAGGAGGAAGAAGTTACAAAAACATAGTTTCTCCTTTGTGGTATGTTTCCATTTTCAACGAATTTGACTCCCAATCCATAGCAACCTTGGATCATTGGTAAAACTAATAATAGAGGGATATCCACTAAAAAATCTCATTCTATTGGTCTCGACTCACCAAGCACCATTGTTGGCTTTGAAATATGATGGGAAAAGCAAAATGACTCAAAAAACCGCCTTTTTTTATATATAATGCTGAGAAATAGCAGTTGGTCATATGCAATTCCTTGCGCAATTTTCATTGTGGATTTAGAGTAGTACTAGGATAGGCGACTGACTTGGATAGCAGTTGGTCATATGCAAAATGACTCAAAACCGCCTTTTTTTTTCTCATGAGGTGAAGTCTAGTGTGTAAAACTTGGGTGAAAATCCAAAGGGATTCATGTTCAAGCGGCCAAGCCCCTCCAAGAGGAATCTAGCGAGGGTTATTTATGACCTAAGAATATGCCTTCTAGACTTGGAGCTGCCACCTTTGGTAAAAAAAGGGTTTTAGAGACTATTACCTTCGGAATTTCCTTCTAAACTTGTCAATTTCCCGACATTTATTATGTTTGGACTTTCTCATCCCATATTCATACCATCTTAAAAAGTATAGCCTGCTTCAAATTTTTGTACTTGCCATTGGAGCGAATTATATTTATATATCATTCAGCAGGTTTCTGATCTCTGATGTTCCAAAGATGGCGTCCTGACAAATCGTTAACTCAAAGTATCGATGATAGCAGTGATGGTGGCAGTGGTGGTTGCGCTACGTGGTCAAGTGAATGGCTTCATTGGCTTATACTACGTAAACATAAAAGAACTTGTGCATTGTTGGATAAAGCATTGTTAAAGAGCATGTCATCTATCTCGAACTTGTGCCTTGTAATGTAGCCTGACTGTTCACTTGATCATCTTATATGAATATCAGATACTCGGTAATTTTTACTGGCGATAATGCAACAAGCAAGTATCGAGAGACTTGGATGTGGAAATTAACTCTTTAGTCTGTCTATTAGACAATGCTATCTTGAAAGAGCCAAGTGCCTAAGAATTTGCTAAGCGTTTTGCACTAGAATGATTTTCACAAACGGTATTCTCGACAACCGGTGTTTATATCGAATAGGAGAAACAAACTACGAACCACACTTAATATATAGGAGTATAAGTTATCTTATATGCAATATTAAGTAAAAGTTTTCCTTTGTTTCAATTAATATTTCATTGACTATGATTGATTGATTGTAATGAGATTGGTTTTTACTAATTTTTTATTGATTAATTAATACTCATAAAGCGGGTGACAAAAAAAATGTTTCGGGTGTTATATTCCACTTAAATATTATTGACATTTCTTAATAATGTGAATTATCATATTTTAGTTTCCATTAGGTTTGGTTGTAATTAGCGGGTAATAGGTTAGTCAAATTCGTTTTTGTCCATATCTCGACATCTCAACCGTTCCAATGTCCTGTTGAAGAAAGTTTTGCTGAGGATTTGGATGAGGAAGCTCGTGTTCATTCTACCGTTCTCCATCAACAAGTTTCTTACTCCAGATGCAGCATTACCGATTGCACTGTGCAGCCATTTTGTCGAAAGTCGTCGTTCGAGGTTTTATCTTGTTCTGTTAGTTGTTAGTATTTGATTCTAGAACGTAAAACAATCTATTTCTCCATTGTCCAAAAAAAAAAATTTAAAATTTTACGTTATTTATAACCATAAAATATATATTTTATTAAATTTAAATAGCGTGTTTTGTGTCCTAAATTACATGGGTTGTTGTATCACGTATCCGTGTTCGTGTCCGCGTCCATGTCCGTTTTGATGCTACCTAGGTTTTTAGGTCGGGTGTGGGCCAAAAATATCCAAATCATGTAAAGTTCCAACCTTGTGATCACCTAATCCACAACGAGCCAGTAATATAACAACCAAGAGGCATGTGGTCGCCACAATTACTCCATCAAAGATAAGAAAATCAATCTTACAAAATCAAACAACAACAACAACAACAACAACAACAACAATACATCCTCCAAATCCCATGACCTAAAATCAAACCAAATTACAATGAAAGCATTAGCATCTGCACTATACACTTCTTCATGCTTAATTTCACCCCAAAATTCACCTCAAAATATAGACCAAACAACAAATTTAACACCAAAAATTCAAACACCAAAAATTCCTGCTAAAAGTCTCCTTGCACAAAACCCTCTATACTCTCAAACTCACCAAAACCTCTCCCTCCAATTCAAAGAAAAAATCCTATGTCTTGAAATCCTAGGTATCGATACAGGCAAGGCGCTAGCGCTAAACCCGGCTCTCCATACCGCGTCTCTTTCGTCTATTCATGAGATAATTTCTTTTCTTCAGTCTAAAGGTATCCATGATAAGGACTTACCGCGAATTTTTGGAATGTGTCCTCAAATTCTGACCTCTAACATAAAAACCGACTTAAACCCGGTTTTTAATTTTCTTTATTATGATTTAGGCGTTCTGGAACGTAGTTTTCGGAAGGTGATTAATAAATGTCCAAGGTTGCTTATTTGTAGTGTTGGTAATCAGCTGAAACCAGCTCTGTTTTACCTTAAGAGACTTGGGTTTACGGATTTTGTTACTTTGGCTAATAATGATCCTATTTTATTGGTTTCGAATGTCCAAAAAGTATTGATTCCTAAGTTGGAGTACTTGATCAATTTGGGGATTAGCAAAGGCGAGGTGATTGAGATGGTGTTAAGGTGTCCGAGTCTGTTTACTTTCAGCATTGAGAATAATTTCAAGCCGAAACTCGAGTATTTTCTTAGTGAAATGAAGGGTGATTTGCATGAATTGAAGGAGTTTCCACAGTATTTTGCATTTAGTTTGGAGAAGAGGATAATGCCGAGGCATTTGGAGGTTGTGGAGAGTGGTGTTGATGTTCCTCTGTCTCTTATGCTTAAGTCTACTGATGATGAATTCAATCAGCTTATTGGAAAAGTGCAAAAACAGCCTATCAGTTATGATAGTAAATCATTTACACTTTGAAGCTCATCAGTTCGTTATGGGGGGACGGGGATGAGATTGGCTCATCCTACATTCGGAAATCAACTAATTTCTTTTTGTTAATAAATGTAACAATATTGTATATTATATGTAAATGATTGTGGCTCAGGAGTATTATCCCTACAAAAATTCGCCTTTTATATTGTTTTATTCTAAATGGGATGACTTTACAGCGTAAAAATTAAATAACTAAAGTTAGCTCAAGTGATAACAACTCTCTTTCGGGTTTCGATTCTTACCTGCAACGTAGTGCTAAAAAAAGTGTAGAAATTAAAGAGCTTGAATTTGAGTTCAACGGAATTTTTCTTTTGTTGGTACAAAGATAATACCTAACTAGTTAAAATCTTTAATACTCCGTATGTAAATAGACAGGAAGAATTATGCACAATTATTTTGTCTGAAGAGGGCATATAAAAACAGTTTTGATTCGAAGTCCTGGCCATGGATAATACTTAATATAACAAAACAATGATCCCAACAATTACAACAGAAACTTTGACAGAACTTTCATTTTGCTACTTCCACCTCTTGAATAAATTAATCCAAATGATTCTATGGTTCAAAAAAATACCAGAGCTTTGGATTTCCTCATAATACATGGAGAGCTACTTGAAAAGATTAAACAAAAAATTGTTTAATGTGTCGATTATTGAGAAACTATAATTGACTGTATGTTCACTTGGTTCTAGTTATGACTATCTGTGTAAGTTCTACCAGTGCACGTCTCGATCTTCTGACCTCCTCATCGTCATTCTCAGGCAGTGATTCGATGGCCTGAGCAGCTTTCGTTGCATGCTTTTGCGCTAAATCTTTTGCCTTTTGTATTCCTTGGCTTCTTCCGAGGTATTCGAGCGCCTGGTGGCACAATAGAGAATATTAATATATTCAGACATCATACAATATATAATAAGCCATACCCTCTGTTTATTGTCGTGTGTCGTCTCAGTTTTTCACATGTCAACACTCGCCTCCACTGATAAGTAAAGGCCAGGGGGGAATGAAAAAACCACGACTCGAGTCACAAAGAACAAATCAAATAAATTTAAAAAACGACCGACACCTACAGTTAGTATTTACTCGAGTTTATGAAAGTCTAAAGCAAGTTTTAGCTATTCCTCTATTCCACGGAGTATTTATTCCCAACCATCTTTTTTGTCCCAGTAGAGCATTAGATCTAACAACTGTAATACTAGCAAGTTTTTCCATAAGATCTCCGAATGTCGGATATAAAATATATACTATCAATTAGTTTTTTGTAAGACCACCCAATCCAACTACAATCTCAATAACTCTAAAAAAGTATAGAACCAATAAGTGATTACCCAATAATAAAGCCTGACCTCACGATAATCTTATCACGAGACTGTTTCATACAAGAATATGTGAATTATAAATAAACTGCCATTTGTCTGCCCAATTGAGCACAAGAAAAGCATAACATCACCAAGCCAAATAAGAGAGTATGCACTAATAAACAAAGCCGTATACTTACAATATCAACATCTGCAGAGTTGTCAAAGCCTCGTTGCACAACTTCAGATAACTGAGGAAACTCCTCCATTGCAAACAATAGAGGAGCTGTAACGATTCCCTGCGGAAAAGCAAAACAATTGAGTTAGAAGATAACAAAACAATTGAATATAATGGGAGAAGTTGGTGTCTAAAGCGGAGTATAATTTGGTGGGGACAAAGAGAATAAGACGACATGTTCGTAATGAAAATCAAAGAACCAGCCGAACAGCAACAACAATAGTCACTTCCCACCCATGATTACCAATCTAATTGCTATTGCTAACATGAACGGAATCAAATGAAATTGTGGTTGCACCACAGTAATATAAAAGGATTTCAGAAATTAGTGAACTTTTTTTAACAATTTGAAACAGGGTCGGTCATAAAGAGTAGTGGATTACGTGACGGATATCAGAAAGTGAGCCTTTCCCGAGTGACGTAGATGTGCCCGTGTAGTCAAGAACGTCATCTATCAACTGAAATGCCAAACCCTGATAAGACAGAAATAGAAATAAAAATGGTAATAATTAGAGGGTTTGAAGATTTAAAAAAAAAAAATTTACTATGAACACTACCATTAGGACTTAGAAGGCACATTTCTTCATCCTTTCGTACACACCCTAATACGTTTTATGGCCACTAGGCCCTCTCATATACTCAAAACAATAACGAATCATGTATTATCAAATTTAAACGACGAGTCTCAAAATAATACTTGCCAGATTTTTCCCATACTCAAAAGCTAAGGTCGCAACTTCAGCTGTTTGGCCTGCAAGAAGAGCAATTGCTTTGCAACTATTTGAGATTAATGATGCAGTCTTGTAGTAGGTCTTCTGCATATAATACTCCATGCTACAAAAGGAAATAAAAAATTAAAATGTAACTATCACGAATTGCCGATAAATCAGATTGAGCTTTGCTTCAGAAGAACTAGAATATTTGGGTCTACGACACGAGAAGTACAACATTTATTCTATCTGCAACGATAGTTCAGAATTGATAACACAAATACCCTTTAAGAAAAACCACAGGAACAGCACCAGACCAAAAGTTATAGCTACAAGAGAAGAACATACTTTAAACGCTGTTCAGATGTCGTTGTCATCTGCATTGTCTCACCAGTAACAAGATGTTCTACAACTTTAGCTAGTAAAGATACAACCTGCACGACATGGTTTCTTAATCCCCGGAACAAATGAGACCCGCGAGCCAAAATTTAGAACTGAAAGGCATAAATTTGGTGTCTAAAATTTTGAAACTTTACCTCTGTGTTGTTTAAAGAAGCCAGAGCTACACAAGCCCTTGAGAGTAAGAAATCACCAGCTAGAACTGCTAACTGCACTGCACCAAAGATATAAAGTCAAGAAACATATGCTAAAATATCATTTATATCTGTAAGTAGAACATACCTTCCTATAAATGAAACCTCTGCGTAAATCCAATTATACATTATCAAGCTTTACGCTTTTTTGATGTTTTGTCTTTGATACCGGAAACAAGCCTAGAGAATAGGAGACGGAATAATATGCCTTATCCTAGATACCAAAAACAAGCCTCGATAATAAAATATTAAGGATTACAACTAAGGTTAATACATTCAAGACTCTTTATCGGCTACAACCCATGAATAAGTGTCGGGAATGATCCATTTACGGATGCTTAGAAATAGTGTCCCAAATCACCTAAAGCTTTACTATTGGTCTCAAGATACACCTATATGTGGACAGAAGTAAGAACTATGATTATGAGCTTATCGAATTTCATTCCAAAGACTACTTAGAAAAGTGCTTTAAAATGAGATATTCAGGCAGTTGGTTTGGTTTGAAAGAGCTCTTTTCTTTTCAAGGATACATCAATCTTTAGAATACACTACTCCTTTCGTTTCCCATTATAAGTTGTTTTAGGAAAAAATAAAAAAAAATAAAAAAATAACTAACTTTCCATCAAGCACCATCCACATGCTAGAAGAGACAACAAGAACATTACCTTATTTCCCATGACTGAATTCAACGAACTAATACCACGTCTAGTGTCAGCATCATCGAGAACGTCATCATGCAGAAGACTGGCCACCTAACACACACGAAGAATAAAGAGGTTTTAAACCCACTATAAGATACAAGTCATAAAAGAAACTCTAGAAGAGTTGGATGAACAATTGAAAAGGAAGCAAGATAACTTCAATATTGCATTTGGACGCAAGTACTTTATGCATCTTATATTCTGTAAACAACAATAGTGGTAATATAGGACGTCAGGAGTCCAGCATTCACACAGCACCAGTCCAAGTTAATTGAGACGGTAAATACGTGGTATTGAAAAATCTATGCTGTCAACAGTTAGAAACAGGTGTGAAGAGCTGTGTTACTCGGACTCTCCGACACGTGTCGGAGTGTCGAACACGGCTATTTTGGGTGAATTTTCCTTTTTTGTGGTCTAAATTAAAGTGTTGAAGTGTCGTGCCGTGTCGGACACCGAAACGTGCCCGACACGCGACACGGCAGTTAAGTGAAGTGTCGGAGTAACATAGGTGAAGAGAGAAAAAGGAATTTAGCGAACTGACATGAATCATCTCAGTTATCTCAGCAATGCACTGCTGTCTTGTACGCAGCTCGGTTGCTAGAGTATCAACTACTCTAGCAGTTGATAATCTTTCAGCAGATGACATGGGTAGAGGCATGTTCAACGCAGTTGCCATTAACAACAAAACCTACAAGAAGCATTTGAGCTCTTAAGAAACCAAAGCAAAATAAGGAATAATAAGTAACAACGGCTATTGCATATTGTACAGCCACCTAGCAAGATTTCATACCAAATATCCATCGAAGTAATAGACAAGGAAACATGGGATAAATTACATAATTAACCTACGAAACATCCAACTCAGCTGGTACAGATGCCATCTTACCATTGATCTGACATAAATAAATGTTACAACTTATCCAAAGTCAACAAATTTGAAGAAGCCAACAGTCAAGTTTCAATACCGTCTTAGAACAACAAACTGATTATCAGACTGTCTCACTATGTCCTTTACTTCTTATCTTCTTATGCAGCGAGCCAGTCAGCTGTCCAGTCACAATCATACGTCTAAAAGACACAGAACACTAGCAATAGTTTGTCCTACATTGCCAAAGCCCCTCTCTGCAACTGAAGAGTGTTGCTTTGTACATTCAATCCAATCCCTTATGTAACCGCAATATAACTCTTTCTAAATGCACGATGAGCATAGGATGGTATTAGGATCAATAGGATGTACAAAAGTAGCACTTGAGAGTATTAGTATAAGTCTAGACAGACGTTAAGCTAAAAAGGTTTTCACCCTTATTATAGGCTGTTGACGATAAATTATAGCATGGGCAAGTAAGGATGATAACCTCACATCAGCTAGTTATGGGCCCTTATGGCACTTGGAATTGACAAGGGAATGGGGGACTTCCAGGTTATGCTAAAAATTCCGACA
This sequence comes from Silene noctiflora, assembly GCA_009801015.1. Taxonomy (NCBI): domain Eukaryota; kingdom Viridiplantae; phylum Streptophyta; class Magnoliopsida; order Caryophyllales; family Caryophyllaceae; genus Silene; species Silene noctiflora. Next base: position 79,970 of record VHZZ01005159.1, read on the forward strand.
AAGAATAACTGACTGCTTTTGACCCTGTTGTAGGTGCAATATTTAAGTACTTCCGAACAAAAATACGACTGTCATATGGCATGCATAGACATAAACAGATGCATTTAACACGTACCGTAGGACGAAATCTCTTTCCTTCAACTCCCATTTTGAAGAAATATTCAGCGGCAGATGCTAGCTTTGGTACCTGAAAGATGTCATTAGAGTGAATATCCTATGCAATATCCTTCACTAAATTAGACAGTTAAAGAACACACGCACCTCCGCTATCACCATTGACCGTAATCTATTAGCTAAAATTGATAATTCATCTGCAACAAGGGAAAATGGATCTGATTGGTCCTGCAAATCAGATCCACAAAACATTCAATGAGAAAGTCACCAAAAACCACCACTATTTTTGTTATTGTGCATGAATTCTTGGTTAACATGAAACTCTAACAGGATATGCACACTGGCCTAAGGTGGAATTCAATGCATCTGTCAAAATCAATCAACATGAATTTTGGGTGAAACGACGAGGAATTAACATCAATTGTGATCCATATTGTCTGATAAACTGTTTAACTCCAGATGTGTTTGTTTGTGAAGTGTTTTAAATAACTAGTTTACTTTTGGTTAATTGTTTTATAACTTTTGTCGAGCCTCCAAAGAAAACTTGAAGTTGACGGTGTCTGAACACAGTAGCCAATCATACAATCAAATTCTTTAATGTGCAAATTATAAATGTTACATGTATCAAGCAATCAAAATGAGCAACAGACCAAGTCACACCTAACCTCAACTGTGGACGTAGCACCATGATGAATATAACGTCTTGCTTCATTGAACAAAGGGGAAATACAGGAATCAATTTCAGTACATCCCCAACCCTGTTGCAAATAAATATAAAAAAAAAAAAAAAGAACATGAGCGATTCTAGGGTGAGACTGCCTTGTACTATAATATCACATCGTGTCATCAATTATAAGTTATAACCTTCCTCTTCTTTTACGTCTCTCTCATCAAATCTCACCCCAACCCAAATCAAACCACCCTGCCACCATCCGCCATCTTAACTGACCCTAACCCCACCACCGCGGACACCACCCACTGGCAACCCACCACACACCAACCCCACCCCTTCACCTTAAACTAACACGAACTCCCAGTCCCTTACACCCCTCAAAACCCAACCAGCATAGTGGCACAAGAGGAATCCAATGGTTGGGTGAGGGTGTTACACGGTGGTGGTTGGAGGGTGGCGGTGACGAAAAGGTGGGTTTTGGGTTGGTTTGAGGATAAAATTATAACAATGTGGCATGAAAAAGTATGGATGCATGCTAAGTTGTATAAAAACATAGCATGAATCCTACGGTCGAACTCTTCACGAGCATCTAACAATCTTTCATTTTATACTAAGTCGCAATGACTTCAAACGTTGAGCAATTTGGAAAGCCCAGCCTCAAAGAACACAATGTACCAACCTAAACCATGGTTCAAAATAATACGTATGTTATCTCTTGAGATGTCTCAGTATTGAAAGAAGTCCATACAAGATAATGTGATACGCCAAGGCCAAAACAGAAAGAGCAAAAATGTGTCCCATATGACCGAGTTATATCGCAAATCGGCCAAATCACTCCCATATGGACCGCGAAGAGCCCGATATGGCTTTCCAACAACGGTCTTTCTTAATTAGGAAACTTTTTGTGGCTAGTTTACAAATACAATACAAGTAATAATATTAGCCAAAATAGTTACTGTAGATTCATCATTCATGTAGTCATTAAAATGATACAAAACCAACAATAGACAATTAAAATAGCTATAAAAGCTTCTTTTAATATCCGTTACTGCAACTGCGAAAACTGCCAGCACCATGATTTCAAACACTGACCTAAAGTCATTCACTATCAAAAGTTAAAGAATGAAGAGTTTCAGTTTACCTTAGCCGTGATATCTCTACCAGAATGAGAGCCACAGAATAATTGATGATAAGCTGCAGTGGTTAATGCGGGAGAACACAACTCACGCAACCGATAATTGTTCAATCCAGCCCTTGAAATCCGATAAAACCCTCTCGAAAACATAATATCTGATCGTGCTTTACAACAACAAAAAAGGTGAAAACACTGCCATTAGAAAAAGAATAAGGTACTCTGTAATAGTTTAATGAACAAACTCAAGGTCACATGTTTCTTATCATCATATTGATAATAGAACACCTAGTCGAACCAAGAGTATGTTTAAATCGTCACTTCAAATGGATACTTATGAGCTAATTATAGACTACTAGACTCCGTTAGATAATCTACAACGATTAAACAGTTTCCTTCACAATTACATTTTGCCTAACTTACAGCATGTTAAATAATCACACATCAATCTGTCATTTCTCGGTCATTCTACTAATACAATGCCGAGTCTATGGAAAACCTAATCGAACCAAGATTTCAATCTTCCAATCATCACTTTCACTTCAAAATTATACTTAGGAACCAATTATAAACTATTAGTCTCCACGACATAATAACTACTACATCGATTATCAGCTTCCTCAACAATACACTTTCCAAAACATAATTAACAGGTATTTCTCGCATATTTCGCCGATAATTAACCTAATCAATGCCGAGTGTATCGACTATCAGATGTAGCTACTTCAGCAGCTAGCAGGAATCCAACAGTTGCTAATACTATTCGACAACTAAGAGCTACGTCATCATTTACTGCTACCAGAACTAATAACTAACTCAACTAACTTTCCGCAAAAGAAACACAAATCGCAGATTACAAGAAATTGCTCTCTCGGTAACAATCAATTATTTACCTTTAATTAAAATACTTCTCAAAAAAAAAAAAAGGTAAACAAATGATTGCAACGGGAGTTTAATTCCCTCCGTCTCAATTATTTTAATGAAAGGTAAACAAATAGAGTCTTACCGGAGGAACTACCGAGTCAACACGGACTAATAAATCTGGAATGAGATAGCGATTGACTCGGCGGCAGCGGCGGCGCCTTAATAGGAGGCGTCGACGGTGGTTTTAGCGGCGGCGGTGGCGGTGGCGGTGGCGTGTAAGGGAGGAGAAAGAAAAATTGAGGTGAAGGAGGGGAGAAGCGTGATTAAAGAAGAAGGATGTGTGATTTAGTCATGTGTGTGCAACTGCAAACGTCGGGAAAAATTGCGTGGATGATTTTGAGTCACAACAGATGTATGTTTTGGTTGTAAATTAGGAATTCTAATTTCCACGTTACGCCATTTGCTTGTTTCATGCGATTTTCGGGTTGGGTTTTCTTGCACCCGCGGTTACATCGGGATTATGGGGTTCACTTTGCAGTGTTGGCCCAAATAAAATCGTCATTATTCATTTTTTATGAGTTATCACCAATTGTCAGTTGACCATCGGAATCATAAATGGGTTTGAGTACAGCGAATGCAATGAGGCGTACGGAAAAGTTATCTTCACTCTATCTATTTCATTTTTTTACGCTATTCATAAATAAGTCTTTAATTTCAATTTCTGCTCAATATAACACGTGAAAATATATTCATGTGGGGTCTTGTTTAATTCGTCTTTACGAGTACATTAAAAATATCTAACTTTTATAATTTTTGCAAATATGTAGCTAATGATATTTAGAGCTCAAAACGCACGTTGGCAAACGTGAAAAAGTAAAGTGTTAGGGTGGAGTTGAATGGAGGAAGTATTAGAATTCAAATTAAAATAAAATCTCCTATATACTAAAATAATAACGCACTCTAAATTTTCTCGCTCAAGTTTCCCGCCTATATATTCACCTTATATACATGGACCCCACTCTCAATAATTGATCTCACTTTAATCATCTTTTTATTTACATACCATATATAAAAAAAAAAATTATTTCCTTAAAAATCTATTCTTACTAATAAATTATCATAAATATTAAATTCCAAACTAAATTCCTAATTAACATCAACTTGATTCTAATAATCATATATTTTATCATTAAATCTCATTTACTACTAACAGAATAAAAATTCTCTTAATTTTTCCTTCAAAATGTATCCAATTTATTAAAGAAAACAAATAAAACTTCATTTTAATAAACTATTATATTTTTTGAATATAATCTTATTATAATTATAATTATAATCTAATCTTATAATTAAATTTAAAATTATGATTTTTTTCATTATAATAAAATAAAATCTATATATATTATTAAAAGAGGCTTTTTTCGAGCGATATTAGAGCTCCACATCATCTTTTTTAGTTTTAGGAAAGTATATTATAAGATTTTCCAAGATTATGACAAAGATACTATATAATATTTTTAATATCAAAGCTATATTTTATATAAAAAAAAATTTTGATTGTCAATCTAACAAAAAAGTATAATGCAAAACATTTAGAAACTTAGATATTTGGATTCGTGGTGAAAAATGCTTTCATTTAAGTATAAATTTCGTATTATTTACTACTTCCTCCCTCCCATTGAATTGTTTACACTTACTTTTTGCACAAATATTAAGAAAGTGAGATTTCTCTATTTTTCATATGTTTACTTACACAACTACTCTCATGTAAGTCTTTCATATTTTGGCACCCACCCACCGAAAGGTATAAATGTAGACAATGGTATATGGGTCATTTAATTGATCAAAAAATATTCATATATATAAACGTAAATAGTCAGGGGAACGAGTTAAAATAGAAAACGTAAACAATTCAATGCTATGAAC
>VHZZ01005160.1:24752-36904 GCA_009801015.1 Silene noctiflora
TAATTACAAGTATAAAACAACATTCACGATATGATATGCAAAGCCAATACAACCAAACTCATGTTCCGAAACATCTATTCATCCCGCTAATCCCTGGCCCGGGGTATCCATCATTCCAATACAATATTGAGGTATCCACGTTCCAACAAAGTTGAGGTATCCATCATCCCAGTATAACTGAGGTATTCATCATCTCAATACAATATTGAGGTATCCATCGTCCTAACAGAGTTGAGGTATTCATCGTCCCAGTGTAAACTGAGGTATCCAACAATAGTAATAATATTCACTCAATAATCCAACAACATACATTCCAACAATAYATAATCCACATCYAATAATTCATYCAATGACAATTATCAACACAATTAAAATGAGCAAATATTATACTATCTATTAATATTCGTACGTTTTTTTTCTATTTTTTTTAATTAAAATGTGTGCAAATGATATGAAATCTATACTCCAATGATAACATTTTTTTTACTACAAATCTAATTATATAATTTTCATAATTTTTTACAATTTTTTTTTTTGCCAAATATAAATAAAAATTATAAATATCATTTCAATATAACATAGAAAATATATATCATATTGTGGATTGATACACTTTCTTAAAAGCTCTCTAAGACATACTGAAGAAAATCAAAATATTTTGGATTGATACTTAAGTACCAATAATGCCTGGTATTTATAATCATAGAATCACCCTATCTTATGCTAATCTTTCGATGTGGGACAATTTTATTATTTATAAGTATTCACCACACCTAAATTATTTTTCAATGTGAGGCATAACATACTAAGAAGTACATAATTTTTAATAGGTGCAAATTATATGAAATCTATATTTTGATTATAACATTTTTTACCACGAATCTTATTATATTATTTTCATAATTTTTTTCTTAAAGTAAACATATGATAATATCACTAATATATAATCGTCTTTATAAATATTAACGTGTTTATTTATATTATGACAATACTTGAGAGATTCAAAAGATTTTGTGTTGATACCTAAGTTCCAATGATGACTCTTATTTATAATCATATGATCACTTCACCTTATGATAATTTTTTAATGTGAGGCAATTCAACTATTTATTCGTAATACATCATATTTTTCACACCTAATTCGACATCCAACCCTATTTGATATTGAAGAAACACTATATTATCTATTAATATCCGTATGTATTTTTTTTATCATAATTAATATATGTGCAAATTAATGACATGAAACATATACTCTAATGATGACATTTTTTTTACCACGAACCTATTGTATAATTTTCATTTTTTTTTACGATATTTTTTTGTTAAGTGAAATGTATGAGTTTTTTTATAAATAAAAATTATAAACATCGTCACTTGAATATAATATAGAAATTATATCATATTTTGGAGAGAATGATACAAACTCTTAAGAGCTCTCTAAGACAATACTTAAGAGACCCAAAAAATTTTGGGTTGATGCCTTAATTCCAATGACTTCTTGTATTTCTAATTATAGAATCACTCATCTTATGTTAATCTTTCGATGTGACACAATTCTACTATTTATATGTAATTTATTCACCACACCTGCATTATTTTTCAATGTGGTACAAATAAAATACTAAATAAGAAATACATCATCTTATTTTTCAATGTGGTACAAATAACATACTAAATAAGAAATACATCATCTTTTTCGCACCTAGTTCGACATCCAACTCAAATTCCGAATACGGGAAATTGCTACTTGAATATATGTAATAGTTATATATTATACCATTTATTAATATTCGTACATTTTTTTCTATTTTTTTATCATAAATAAAATATGTGAACATAATATGAAATTTATACTATAACATTTTCTTACCACCAGTCTAATTATATTATTTTCGTATTTTTTTCTATACTTTTTTGTCAAATAAAATGTAAATTTTTTTATATAAATATTATAAATATTGAATATAATTGAAATATATATTATATTCTAATTATAATTCTAATTATAATTATAACTAAAATATTCACGACACCTACATAAGTTTTCAATGTGGTACACCATATTTTATCATAATTAAAATTTGAGAAAATAATAATGCTTCGTTCATAGCATTGAATTGTTTATGTTTTCTATTTTATCTCGCTCCCCTAACTGTTTACATTTCTATATATGGATACTTCTTGATCAATTAAATGACTCATATACCATTGTCTACTTTTATACCTATCGGTAGGTGGTTGTCAAAATATGAGGGGCTTACATGAGAATAGTTGTATAAGTAAACATATAAAAAGTAGAGATATCCCATCTTCTTAATATTTGTGCAAAAAGTAAATGTAAACAATTCAATGGAAGAGAGGAAGTAATAAATAATACGAAATTTATACTCAAATGTAAGCATTTTTCACAACGAATCCAAATATCTAAGTTTCTAAATGTTTTGCATTATACTTTTTGGTTAGATTGATAATCAAAAAAATATTTTATGTAAAATACAGCTTTGATATTAAAAATATTACATAATATCTTTGTTATAATCTTGGAAAATCTTATAATATACTTACTTTCCTAAAACTAAAAAAGATGATGTGGACGCTTTAATATCGTTCGAAAAAAACCTCTTTTAATAATATATATAGATAGATTTTTCAATAACGTTATTGAGAGACCGTCTTTTTAAAGTCTGATCGTAATCATAATATTATTTTGAGAATCTTCTCATTTATATCCTGATATTCATGTCCATAAATGTAATTATTTATTTCCTCTATAATAATATAATATACTCGTTTTCTTCCCTCAAAAGCAAAAATATATATATAATCGTTTCCATCGATTTTATCCTTCATTTCTACGAAACTGCACATTAAGCTGTCCTCTTTCTTTTGTAATTCGGGTTCGTTTCTTACCTCCAATCTATTTTCACTCACACACGCTTCGATCTAATTAATGTTCTCATGTCGGGTTTATTTTTCAATCTTAAACAAGAATTTGCGATTATTTTTACAGTTCTTTTATTAGCTTTGTCCTTCATAGGACGACTGATTTATTCGTATTTTCCTGTCGATTATATTTTGCGTGTGCTTGGTCATGTCATACGTAGTTATTTGGTTGTCATTGAAAAATCGTACAAATTGAGAAATTCTATAAATTACGATGAATTACAAGAACTTGTTCGGTTGGCTTATCGAACGCAAATTTTAAATTTTCTGCGCATTCATTTGTAAAAGGCATTTTAATCAAAGAAAGATACATAAATGGACGAAGGGTTTAGTTACTAAGACAAACAATTGTCGTTGATTTGTATTCTCTCTGTTGCAGTCGGTTTACCCTTTTTATTCTTTGAATGTTAAACAAAGGTAAACAAATGATTATGACGGAAAGAGTATTCATAATTTATGGTTGGTGTTGTCAATATGGTTGCAGTCAAAAGGGCTGAAAGGTGTGGAGACAGAGGCTATAAGGTTGGGATATGGCCACAACTACAAGTGAGGAAACAACTAGTGGAAGGGTGGAGGATGGATTATCGAATGTGCATTATCGTCATTCGAGTGATGATGATTATGATGGTACTTTATATTAAATTTTCGATTATTCTTTTACGTCTTTACGTGGCTGCGTTAATCGTTCCCCCCTTAATTGTATAGAAATGAAGGATGTCATGACTATAACTTGGTCTGGGTGTCTCTTGTTTTGGTAGATGTGTCGAGGTGTGTATGAGGGTAAAGGTAAAAACATCAGTGAGAAGTCAATCATACTGCAATTTCTTTGAATAATGGTGTACAATCTGATCAGTAATGTACTTTTATAGTTTGGATATTCTCTTCCCTTTGTAGTTTGTACGCGCCTGTTGTTGCAGATGGTAGTTATGCGTCCTGTACGTGATATCGTCTCTCGCTGATCTTTTGTTGTCAAATGAGCCACGAGTACATTACAATTCTTGGGAGAGGAGGATTTGAATCTTGGACCTAATGTCCACTATACCTCCATCTTAACCGCTAGGCTAAGATATGTTTTGTAATATGTGTCATGTATGTGATATCCCCCGCTTGTACTGTCCCTATTTGCATCCAACTGCAATACGAGTGAAAATTTGGGAATAGTAATAGAAATTGGAATCTGCACTGCAGCAGTTGCAAGACAGTTTTCTTAGCAGCATTTTCCAATAACTTGAGCTGTGTTTTTTGTATTTATTTTAGGGCCGACAACTTCTGACCTGTATGGGACGTACACTTGGAAGATCGAAAAGTTCTCACAGATCAGCACGAGAGAGCTTCGGAGCAGTGTATTTGAAATTGGTGGCCACAGTTGGTGAGACCTTCATTTTAATATTTGGTAGACTGTTAGAGGCCATTTCTGTTCCATAGATTGATGAAGTTTTGATTTTGTAATCCCTGGCATTTTCTCCTGCTTCTTTACATGTTCCATGTCGACTGTAGAGTGTAGTCTGTACCATAAGCTCATGCATATCAGGAATGTGCTGTTATGTTCATTGTCTTTTTCGGTGCTTGTGTGTCAGTTCCTGTGATACAGATTTTTGTATCGTCTTGTTTAAGACGCTAGTCTTTGTTTGGTAGTGTATAATACGATGTAATGGCCAAGGAGAAAGGAGTGCATATTGTACAGTTATTCATGTAATGGCCATGAGCCCATGACATAGGTTGAAAATGGCCATTGCAGGAGTCGATGGTCATCACTTCTATCCCCATTCCCCCATTAAAACATTTTCCCTCCTTTAGTCGCCACCACTTTTTTACTAAATGACACCAATTATATTTCAATGGCAATTATAGTCCGAACAACATGACTTGGATCTTTTATTAATTTCTTTTCTAGTCTTAAATGAATACTGTCGTGCCTCTATACAGTGTGACTTAAAATGACTACGTTGATTCTCAATTGACGGATTCTGAAGGTTTATTTGTTCATTAAGTATTAAAGCTTTATGGGGGTAAGATTGATTTAAGAAGAGTGAATGCATCCCTTTCTTTGCATCAGTTGTTATTTGAGTGATAAGCAGATTTTATTGTGAGAATTGTTGCAGTTTTTGTATATTTGCTGACACTGCTGCTGTTTTTTTCAGGTACTTACTGATCTACCCTCAAGGCGTTGATGATTATAATTATCTGGCCCTGTTTCTCTGTGTAGCAAACCATGATCAGCTTCTTCTAGGTTCGTTTCATTCAGTTGTGGAGTAACATTTTTACACCTTTAGATCAGTTGCTCTGCAATCTGCTGAGATTCTAACCTCTATAAACCCCTGCTTCCTCATTTTTTCACATGTATTACGATGTAGGATGGAAGCATTTGACTCAATTCACTATTGGTGTTGTGAACAAGGATCCAAAATTTACGAAGTACTCTGGTGAGTAGATATGATGCGTTTTTGTTTCAATCAATTCTCTTTATTGATGGATGAGTGACATCTTTGACCCTGAGTTAAGCTTCATAAACAATGTAGATTCCATTCATCGTTACTGGAAGAAAGAGCATGACTGGGGCTGGAAAAAATTCATGCAGCTATCTAAATTGCCAGAGGGGTATTTGGATGCTGACACGCTGATCGTAGAAGTTCAAGTTCAAGTCATCAGGTAGACAAAATTTTCTTTTCTTTCGTTTGTTTGGTGCCACGCTAAAGAATTAAGAGGACAAAACTAGGTGGTTAAATTTTGTAGGCAGTAGGTTGACAGTATAAATCAACTTACGAACTGCTCATCTTCTTGTTCTTAACCTCTCCGATAATGGCCTATTGACATGTTGATATCTATCTATATCGTTGCATTTTTTTTGTGAATTATCGGTAACTTGGTATCTTCTGAATAAAATCACCACTCTACAGCAAAGGGCTGATTAGCATGGGTTTTAGTTTTCCGTTGATATTTACTCCATATATAACATAATTTAAGGATATAACTATAATAATACATGGTCAAGGTGTTAATGTGTTAGATTTCTGGCTTATCTAAACACAGTGCTTCGGATATTAAACAATATTATTTTCTTTGTATCTGTCATCAGTTTGTTGAAGTTCAAACTGTCCTGTTTGTAGCTGCATCATACATAAAACACATGCCCAGGATATTTTTCTATATATTGGCTTCTGGGGTCACTGTTTTTGTTAGAGCTTTATTACTGTTATGTAAACAAGTTTGCAGGGCTTCCTGATGTACTATTATCAGATTTTTCGAAGTTGTAGTCGATTTTAATGGGTTTTCTTCTAAAAATTCTGTAACTTTGTATTGATGGATGACTTCAAGAGGATTTGTTATTGCAACATTGCACTTGTAGGAAGAAAAAGGATAGGCTGTTTCAATGCCTTGACAGTCAGTATAGAAGAGACCTTCTCGGAGTATATTTCCCCAGTATAGAGGAGAAGTGCCAACTCTTCATTGAAGAGACAAGAGCGAAGCTGGGAAAACTGATGGAGGACAAAGCTAGATGGTCGAGGTAGTAAGGATTTTTTGCTTTTGAACTTGATTGCATTTGTTATTGTCTACATTGTGGAAACAACTTTTTCTATATCTGAAATACCCATAAATTTATTTGACCCTTGTAAGCTCAAATATCAGTCTGTATGAAGTCGTTTTTTTAACTAATTTCGCTCTCATGAAGTGTTCTAGTGAATTTTACCAAGTGCTCTTTGCAGCTCAAATATCAGACTGTATAAATTCTTGCCTTACTTTCTGATCGTTATATGGAGTAGAGCTAGTCTTGCTACATATCAGTCTAATACTCTAATGTTTTTTTATTATGAACGATGCTTGTTACTGCAGTTTTTGTGCATTCTGGCTAGGAATGGATCAAAATGCTAGGCACCGCTTGTCTGGTGAGAAGAAGGATATGATGATGAAAGTACTTGTGAAGCACCACTTTGAAAGAAGGGAAGTCACGTCTACTCTAGTTATCGATTGCTTGTACTGTGGGCTTAAAGCCCTTGAAAATGAAAGCAATGGCGTGAACGAGAAACCAAAATTGCTTGAGTTGGAAGAGACACCCAAGAAGGATATGGACTCATCCCTTGATGATGAAAGCAATGGCACGAGAGGGAAGACAAAATGTCTGGGGTATGAAGAGACACCCTCTCCAATTATACGGGTTGAAAAGGATATGTTTGTATTGGCCAATGATGTATTATCATTACTTGAAAGGGTCGCTATACAACCCTTGTCTTTCCCTCAAAAGGAAGATAAGGAGCCACAAATCTGCACAAAGGTGAGCTTTGTAAATTTATGTTTGCTCTTGGGTAAACCTTTACTGTTAATGTGTTCAGCAGGCATGTTTCGACTTTTCAGTTTTGTGGTTGCAATTTTCATGTTTAGTTGTTTTCTGTAGAGGAGGATATAGATGACATGATATTGATGATCGTTTGTCACATGAATGCTCTGAATATGAGCAGTTGAAATTGCAACTCATTTCATGAATGCTAGCTTGATAAATAGAATTCTTTGCATCCACCAAGTTTGTTTTTACTGTCAACTTTGTATCAGAAACTTAGCATGATCATACTAAACTAAACGCGGCTGATTACTGTAATAAGAATGTCGTTTGTTATGTCTTTCATGTCACCAATCTTTGGTTAGCAGACAAGTGAGGATTATGTGGTTCAGGTTAAAAAATTTAACAGGGCATGAAAGTGAATTTCTTTTGGCGTGTTACTTGCATGAACAATGTTGCAATGTATGTAAATGAACTACATAGAGAAAATTAAATTGCTGGCACTCTGTGTAGGATGGCAGCAGTGGAGAAGACGTCGTCAAAGATTCAGTTGAGCATGATGATGGGCGTTTAACAGAACTGGGGCGAAGGACATTGGAGATGTTTGTGCTTGCACATATTTTCAGGTCATAAAACTGTGTTTGACTGCCATCTAACTGTCTCAAACTCAACCCCAGTCAGAAGGCCTTCCTCATCTTTATGTGTTTTCATTTTTTCTTGGCTCATGTGTTCATAGTTCGCTCCTTAAATTGATGATTTCATACAACGATTCATGCTAGCCACGCCCAAAGCATTTTGGGACTGAAGCTTTGTTGTCGTCTTAATTGTAATACTGTGTTTGTAGCTGACTTCATAAGTTTGCATTTCCCATTTTCCCTTACATGGCTTCATTCCTAAAACCTTTTTTCATGTTGCAGCAACAAAATTGAATTTGCTTATCGGGAAGCTGTTGCTTTGGAGAGACAGGAAGAACTTATACGGGAAGAAGAGGCTGCGAAAAAGTAAGCGAAGCTAAGCATGGTGGTGCAGAGATGAGAAATCAAAGTAAAAACAGGTTATACATTAGCATTGTTATCCTTGATGATGAAGTTACTACATTGCAGTTACAATTCCATTTATTATACTAATAAGACATTCAAACCAAATAATCAATTGGGCTCCCCATATTTTGTAATTTCCTTTGGTTTATTGAGGAACTCGTTAAGCTTTGGTTTCTCATTTATGACGTGTTCTAAATTTGTGCAGTTTAAATAATGATAAAAAGAAAAGGTGGTTATGAAACATTTTCTGGTCAGAACTGTTACAGTAATCGATTATATTATCATGTGAAAATTATTGGCATTAAGTGATGTGAAACCTAAATTAAACTAGAAGCTTTTGGACATGATACATTATACACAATTTTATATTCCTGATGGGAAACATGATGCACATTGTCATTTAATCAATTTGTGTGGGTTAGTGCAAGTTTCCTTAAAACAGACAGATGACAATGTGACATAATCTCAGACGTCTTCTGTTAATTATTGTTGAGATAGCTAATGACTTGGTCGTCAATCTTGAGCACCAACAAATTCCTTAAATCATGCATGATGAATAATGGTATATATATGTGTACCTTAATTAAATCGTAGAAAATTGGGTATTCAAATAATCAAAATTTGACAAACGCATTATTTCAATTCATGATGTATTTTAATGTTAGAATACGAAAATTCCTGTAGACAAAGAATGGAGACTTGCCAACTTAGGAAGGTAAGTTTTCATGTAGTCAATCAAACATTTTCCCATTCAACACAACAAGTTTCCTTGGATGCATGTAGTCAGTTTTTAGTAAAAAAATTAAAGTTTAGAAAATATAAATTCCAAAATATAGTAGAGTCGGTCGACAACAAATACAAGGGAGTATTAGATCAGCAAATTGTGTATTTTTGGTGATTCGGAAATTTGCCCCTCTTCAACCAATTATGTTTATCAGCACTAATATTTGGGACACCAAGTCTCTTGTTCGATTACATTCTTCTCACAATGTTTTATGTATTCTTTTAACTATTTTATTGTTCAAAGTTAAATCTTTTTAGTATTGGACAAAGTATTTGTTTTCATGATGGTTGTATCAGTTTTATTATTCAACAGTTTTATTTTGTTTTAAGATCGTTTATTACTTTTTGTTACATATTTTACTTTAAATTGCTAGACACAGTCGAACAGAAATTCGATTTTTTACTCTTTTTTTTTTTTTTTTTTTTTTTTTACGGGTACAAAACTTTAGTCGATTGTTAAAAACCCACTAATTTAGTCAACAATCAACATGGGATATTCACAGTTATCCATCTATGTACTAATACTATACGTATGTACTTGTTAGAAGCAAATTGTAAAACTATGACTAGTAATTTATTCGTATTCAACAATTGAACTTTCATAATTATACACAGTTATTACTTATAAATACCGTGTTCATGTCGATCCATTTCCACATCCTCCAATATCATTGTATACATTGATTCTAAGACCATATATTAAAAATCATGAAATTCTTTTTATTATGTGTTATAATAACACTGCTTTGTATTTTGCTCGCCCGGGTTGAACCGTGCAACGGTGGGAGATCATTGTTAAGGGGAGCGGAGAACAATCAAGTTTTGTGGACGAAAAATCAAGTTTTGTTAAAATTGCAATCTCTTCAAAAGGGTCCGGTTCCTTCTTCTGGGTCTTCCGGCTGTACCTTTATTCCCTCCGGTAGCAGCTCTGGCGGTTGTCCTGTTGAAGAGATGCACTTCGCCGGAGTACGGTCTCACGCTAGGCAAAGGCACCATGCTGAATTCACCAACGTCGTACAAAACATTTAAAGATAAGAATTTGGTCAGATTTATTGAGGCTTAATCAACTGAGGTCATAATGAATATACTCTAGAATGCAGTTTAGAAACTCATAACTCGTCTTATTTTTCAAGATAGTTCACATATTGTCAAATATTGTATCTCTGTTTTGTTCATTTGTTTACTCATTTTATTTTAGGACGTTTCATTTATTTATTTATCTTTTCTATATTAGAAAGGTCTTTAATGTGTAACTAGTTTTTGTGCCCGTGAAAATCTCAATCTCGACGCCACCCTTTCACATGCAATCACATGGAATAAGTGGGGGCCCCTACAATAATGAATGCATGTGGGAGACCAGGTGGCACCCAATCTCAACGTCATCCGATAACGCCCTATTATTATCCTTGTAAAATATTATACCTCTGTTCAAGTCATTTATTTATTTATTCTATTTTAAGGAGTTTTATTTATTTATTTACATTTTCTATATTAGAAAAATCTTTTAATTGGTAATCTAGTCATACATACAAGCCCTACATGTACATTAATTATGATTCACTTGTTATCCTAGCTCTAACTATTATTTTAAATGTAAAACTAAATTTTTTTTGGTGTTGAACTGTAAAATTAAATTTATGTGTAAGCTCTTGCCCTTATGGTTCACTTCCCCTCAAATTCATTAGAGTGGCCTGCAAGCACATTAATTAATTATTGTTTACATTTATTTTTTTGCACAAATATTAAGAAAATGGGATATCTCTATTTTTCATATGTTTACTTACACAACTACTCTCATGTAAGCCCCTCATATTTGGGCACCCAGCCACGAAAGGTATAAAAGTAGACAATGGTATATGGGTCATTTAATTGATCAAAAAATATTCATATACAGAAACGTAAACAATCAGGGGAACGAGATAAAATAGAAAATGTAAACAATCCAATGCTATGAACGAAGCATTATTATTTTCTCAAATTTTAATTATGATAAAAGATGGTGTAGTTCTTAATATGTTATTTGTCCCAAATTGAAAAATTATGCATGTGTGGTGAATATATTACATATATAAATAATAGAATTGTCTCACATTGGAAGATTATCATTAGGTGGTTATCCTATGATTATAAATAGGAGTCATCTTTGAAACTTATGTATCAAGAAAAATCTTTTGAATCATTTAAGTATTGTCGTATAGGACTCTTAAGAGTTTTTATTATTAAAAATTAATTAATTAATTTAGGAAAGTATCCTAAGTAATATTTTTTAGATATAAAAAATATAGTGGAAAATATTTTAATTATTATTATAATTATAATTAAAATATAATATATATTTCCTATATTATATTCAATATTTATAATATTTATATAAAAAAAATTACATTTTATTTGAAAAAAAAAGTATTGAAAAAAATACGAAAATAATATAATTAGACTGCTGGTAAGAAAATGTTATAGTATAAATTTTATATTATGTTCAAATATTTTAATTCTCATAAAAAATAGAAAAAAATGTACGAATATTAATAAATGGTATAGTACATAACTATTACATATATTGAAGTAGCAATTTGCCGTATTCGGAATTTGGGTTGGATGTCGAACTAGGTGATGTATTTCTTATTAGTATGTTATTTGTAGCACATTGAAAAATAATGCAGGTGTGGTGAATAAATTACATATAAATAGTAGAATTGTCTTACATCGAAAGATTAGCATAAGATGGGTACTTCTATAATTATAAATAGGAGAAATCATTGGAATGAAGGCATAAACCCAAAATTTTTTGAGTCAGTTAAGTATTGTCTTATAGAGCTCTTAAGAGTTTGTATCATTCTCTCCACAATATGATATAATTTTCTATATTATACTCAAGTGACGGTGTTTATAATTTTTATTTATAAAAAAACTCATACATTTCACTTGACAAAAAAATATCGTAACAAAAAAAATGAAAATTATACAATTAGATTCGTAGTAAAAAAATGTCATGATTAGAGTATATGTTTCATATCATTTGCACATATATTAATTATGACAAAAAAAAAACCATACGGATATTAATAGATAATATAATGTTTGTTCATTATCAAATAGGGTTGGATGTC
>VHZZ01005161.1:66849-89152 GCA_009801015.1 Silene noctiflora
AATATTTATATATTTTAATTAATAAAGCGTTTATATTAAATAAATGTTCACACAATAATGTTTAAGTTTTTTTATTCGTTAATACGTAATTAACAATTGAAGTTTCGTATTACGGCTCATTAGCCCACGGGCCTCCTGACTTTTGACTAAAAGGCAGGCAAAGGCAAGGATAATTGGATCATTATTATGGCCCGCCCCGTCCTCTAAGGTCTTAAAGGGCAACTTTTTTCTTCACGGTCCGGCTCATGTCCGGCCCAAGCCCACATTTGAACAACTCTAATATCAAAGGAGGTACTCTAATTTAAATACTAGGACTTCATCCAAACATTTTGATCCCATAAAATTACTATTAGCCTTATTATCAATGCGAGGAAATTTTACTCTTACTATTTTTATTTAGTTTCCTTTGCATGCATGTAAGTTAAGACCATCTTAATAAATTAAGATGTAATTTATACTATTTTTATTTAATTTCCTTTGCATGCATATAAGTTAAAACCATCTTAATAAATTAACATGTAATTTATCATATCATTAGAGTAGTCTAGTGAGGATCTTAAACTAACAAGTGATATCAGAGCATTGTTATTCTCATGCATGTCATCTTAAGACGGTTACACGTCAAAAGAATAAGTCGAATGTCGTACATTGAAAGACATGGCTCCCAATTTATATATACTCCCTCCGATCCAGACCAAAGGTAACACTTACTATAAACGGACGATCCAAACCAAAGATAACATTCCTTATTTGGCCAACAAAATTACCAAGATACCCTTATACCATTTGATATGTACACAAAATGTCATTACATACCCCACCTATCAACCCACAATTACATACCCCACCTATTTTTTTCCTATTTACCCTTACCTTTTCCACCTTTTCTTAAATACTCCATTTTTGCCTATGTTACCTTTCGTCTGGATCGGAGGGAGTATAATATAATATCAGGTTTATTTGTTATAGGACTGCTAGAAATTTAATAAAATTAGATCAGTGAACACATATATGGGTGCATTTGAATGTACAAAAAAAGAAATATTATTTACTTGCCATTTTGATTAAGCTCTGCTCGTAGTGTTTTTTCAACATTAGAGCCGCACAATAACCGAATAAAAACATATCCGAAATAACCCAGGCAAATAATAAAAAACTGAACCAAACTCGTCTAGAACCCAGCTCGCAAATTTGAAAACAATGAGACAAAAGGGTACGATGCAACTAAATATGCAACAATGCATCTAATATTCTATTCACCACTGACAAGGTTTTCTTATCATTTCAACTTCCCCGTCTCATTGAGAAAGCATACAGCTCTCCCCCCTTCTCAGTTATTGGCCAGAAGACAATAATCGGCAGAATCCCTGATAAGCAGCTAGGGGATAAGATTTACTAAGGGGCACATTTTGATCTATATGCACAAMATTTACATGGAAACCAAAAGCTTTGCGCATTCAACATAGATTATGTATGTACAGGCGACGCCCTGTTGAGTTGAGCAGTTATTTTTGTTTTGAGTGCCAGTAACCATCGATATCTGCAGCATTTCCGAAACAAAAATTAGTACACAGAAGATAAGCTCRCAACATCCGCCCCAGAACACTTGGAAGGAAAATGACCATCACATTAGTACCGCGTCRTAGACATTTTACTTGGAAACTGAACTCGTGTGAGTTCTATCAATAGAAACATTACCCAAAAACCCTGAGGGCTCACACAAAATTTCTTTAAACCGAAGGTCACCTAAGTGCATGTATCAAATATCGGTTTGAGTCATGGATCGGTGTATCGGCTATCGCAATCGAATGTTGCTAAACATAACCAATTTCCCACAAATCTTGGGTAAAGTTTGGTCCTGATGCTTTTTAGAACTGTTACAAACAGTTGCAATTCAAGAACTGTTACAAACAGTTGCAATTCAATATCGGACTTAACTTGATACAAAGCCCATGTCATCAAACCTTGGGAGTAACTAAAAGTTGGAATTCATAGTTTACACTTTTAGTTACTCCCAATATTTTGATTGCAAAGACCCAAACAAAGTTAAATCAAACTAACAGAACTAACATAACACAGTCCACATGCAAATTGTTTTAAGCTCATTCAAGTCTCCCATGTTCTTAGAAAAATCAGCATGGGAACACTAGACAGTAGACCCTGCATCGCCAAAATAAATGGTACATTATCATTGGTGAGATTACGTAGGTTGGGTCGCAGTTATGTGAGTCAAGTGGTTAGGAATGGGTCGGCAATATCTTGTTGGAGTATTGTGGCCAACAATTCCTAGCAGTCAGGAAGGTGCTGCCGGTGGTAGATTTGGTCTGGTTTGTGGGTGGCAATGATGTAAATTACGCGGCGGGGTAGGTAGAGGAGAGGTGGGAAAAGGTATCGAAGAGTATGGTGTAACTATAGACAACTAAAACAATCAAATGAAGTGACCCTAAAAGAAACTAATATAGATCAAGTGAAACAGGGGGACAAGGAAGTATATGTTTTCCTTGTAATTTTCTTCAACTGTACGTGTCTCACTCTCTAATCAGCTATTCAGCTCTCCCTCACAAGCTTGTTGATGGCTTTCCTTTTGTGTTTATACACCCTTCTGCCTGGTCTTCATTTCACAACCATATTTTCATTTTACTCCGCTTTTACTGACTTCCTAACTCACATTTTTTGTTTCATATTAGCTAGCTCCAAATCATTTTGAGACATTGTTTTCGTTTGCAGTCTCATCTACTCAGTCTGTTCCATTAGTTTCAGGCAAAAAGGAGTGAGCAAAATTGTTAGTTTCAGTCACCAGGAGTTGAATGCAGCTCGTGGCAAAACTGCTGATGGACCACAATAGCTAGTTGAAATGGGATGGAGAAGCTGAAAAACAATCTAGATAGTAATGAAACAAGACTAAAGTTCCGACCAACATAAACCCCACCGGCATGACAATTGAGAGCAATGGCAATTGGCAAAGATAAGCTTACATGTTGAACTGCATGACGCCACCACAGGTGAAGAGATATAAAAAATGGACAAGCATCGAGTTCGAGATATAGATGATGATATGGCTGTTTATCCATACTCTTCTTCGCCAGTAACTATTTTGGTTGGGAAAACCTCCACGGTAGCAAACACAACTGCAATCTGAAACACATCAACAACTGCTATTATATCACTTCACCTGTGTTATTCAATATTTACACAAAAAGAGGAAGAATGTAACATATTACCGATGCCTAGCCTAATAAAAACATTCAAACTACTACATACCTTTTCGAATGACTAAACAAGGAACAATGTACCGATCCTCGTTTGCCGAAGAACTTTAGAACTGCGATCAATACCATGGGACGCCACCTAGAATGCAAGACATTAAGATAATACCACAGCAAAATACTAAAATAGACAATCTATAGACACTCAGTACTGACTCCCCTTAAATACATGTGTTACTGTTGTTTACTACAAGGTCTGTTGGGTTGTGGCCCAAAACTGATCGTCACTTTAGAAATCCAATACTAAAATCACTATCCAACGAGCACTTTAACAATTGTCAATGCACAGTCAATAGCTGTGCTTGCAATATTCTTAAATGACATTAAATTCGAGGTGGAGGGAGAGTGAATCGGAGAAAATCACATCATCAAAAGAAAGTATCAGTAAAAAAGGAAAACTGAAGACTGCCTTGGCTGTTTACCATGTAAGTCAATGCTGCATAACGTTCCTCATTAAGGAACAGTGGCTTGCCCCTCTGCATATCAATATCCTGCAATAGAAAAACAAATTAGTGGTGCCAATGAGCTGAGACAACACATGAGCTATACACGCCAAAATACAGAAAGAGCTCAGCTCGAGTCCCGCTAAAAAAAGTGACCCCAAATAAGTAGACATACATATGCACATCATAAACACTAGAAGTAAATGAAAATACAATTGCAACAACACGGAGGACCCGTTCTGGATGACCCGGGATAAAAATTACACTAATAATTGCATCGAATTACTATTGCTTCACGACAAAAAGACGAGCATCCAAATTAGCAAGCCATTTAGCTTTATCCCACCATATAACCCATGCAAAAAAAAGGGAAAAAAAAAAAAAACTTATTCGGCTCCACTGGAAAGGAAAAATAAATGGAACTACAATAATATCCCCAGGGTATTAATGGAAAGCAGTCTAAAACTTAAAATTAATAACTTTTCACTGAAACTAAAATAAATAAATAAATACATGCACATACGTATTTAAAAGGTTAAATTTGAAAGCAAAAGTGCTAAAACCAATTTGTGAGCTACATAAAGACTGGGTGACCAGAATCAGCCAGACACCAACTTAAGAAAACCGACACTTGAGATCGATTCGGCTCCTTAACACACCTACATCCAGTATAAAGAACAAGATACAACGAACCCCAATCATTACAGTGTAAATTAAGTTTATCCAACTAAACATATCGTAAGATATTCCTAACAGCTAAGCAAATTTCCTTTCCAATTTTACTGATACTTCAATCCAACGAAATGCTATCAAGAAAACAAAATGTCTAAGATGCAGAAAAAACTTGAGAAAAAAATCACAAGAAGACAGCTAATGTTTCTGGCTGTTCAGCCCCACCATCGCAAGGAGTACAACATTACCTCTTCACCAAAAGCATCCAGATAAAGCGAGGGCCAAGGAGCCTGGCGTGCATTTCGCTGAAGCAAGATTGTGGTTTTCTATTGAAGGAATGAAAAAGAGTTCATTATGTTAATGTTTAGGCTATTATGGAGCAAAAACATAATTAAGAGAAGACAAACAAAAGATAAAGCAGCAGCCACTGCAACTGGCAAAGCCATACCCGTACTAAAAGGAATACCCCAGTCCCAGCACCACAAGCTAATGAATGAGCCTGACATCCACTATCCCTATTTACAAAAATAATAGCAAAAAAGGGAAACAAATATCAAAACAGCAGCTGACAGAAGATAGAAACTGATATAGTTGGCAATTAGGCATGATACTGGGTGCAAAGAAAACGGGAAACAAATACTGACCTGCAGCAAGGCTTCCAGGCAGGAGAGCATAATCTACCACACAAAAGGCATAGGGCAGGCTCACCTTTAACAGCTTTGCAATCAGGACATTGAGCTTTAATATACCTAAAGTTTAATAACACAACATGTCAACAAATGTAGAGATCCACCTTTGGTGGATAAGGAGGGATGGGTGCACGAAACCATACTACCTAATCAAGGCTGTTCTCGGAGATCCTAAGATGGAAGTAGAGTTTGCACTAACCGAATATTACACAATATCAACTCACACACTTAGTGAGCGATTTTGCCCTTCATATACGGAATCTAAAGAACTACAGAATGAAGCATCAGAAAAGTCAGCTCAGATGAATCAGTCTGTGCCAAAAAGGCATCCTTGTGTGTCCTAGTTCACCAGAATTCATTTTTTTTTTTGGTGTAAACCATCCGGTTTAATCCGCGGATTCGAGCCGGGTAGGACCACTAGGGCGGTAAAGAATTCATGCCCAGAATGATAAAGCACACGAACTCCTTAACTTCTATCCTCCCTGAATGTTAAATGTGTTTAATCCCATTTCTCAATGTCTTTCAATTTTATAATCTAGCATTAAAAGAGTTCAGCGGTTGGTTTTTATGGTTTTCAAGGTAATTTCACTGCTAGTTTAAGGAGAGCAAAATAAGGGAGTCGTTTAACTTTTTAAGTGAGCTTTTATTTCTTCCCCTAAATCCTTGTAATGAATGCCATATTGTATTGACAAGAAAAACAAAACAGAGGAATGGGGAAAAGGGGGGTAAAATGCTCAAGAAGGAGACAGACCTTTGTACAAGATCCTGGTAGACGAAAGGAAGATTCATCAAGTGAAAAGGAGCAGATGGCGTGGAATACAGGACAGCCTGGACAGTTGAATCCTCAAAGCCATTGGCAAAATGATGGAACCATTTCAACACCATTGAACGTAGATTTTTATCTTTAAGAACAATATCCAAGGGAGGAATGCTAAACATGTTTTGCAGTTCACATGTTTCATCCATATCTCCACCACCAACTTCCTGGCCATTTGAAGCATTTAATGATTTACCAATGTCCTCACGCACTGAGGGAAATGGTGAAGCCCCAGGGGAATATAGAAGTTTCCATAACAAGGAGCATCTTCGTAAATATGGCAAGCTTAAACTATTGATCACATACTTCACAGAGTACGAAGGGTCCACATAATTGGAAAAGAAAAACTGCTTCGTGATTGCAGATTCTCCAGCCAAATTGGCAATATCAGAAATAAGACCATCATGAGCGCCAGAGTCATTTACATTGCACTGTGAGTATGAACAATAAGTAATAATTGCCTGCATGGAAGTTATAAACATTTAGATACAGGAGGGTATCAATCGAGAAATGCATATGCTAGTATGCTACAATAAGAACAGAGCAATCATCACCTGAGAGACAGCAACACCATAAAAAAGATGGATAAGAGATAACAAAGATTCTTTACACGACAAAAATGGAAACGGAAGGCAAAATAGAATCCACATCAATGTCGAGAAAGGGTCACGGGTAAGAACAGGATCGGAAGCTTGGCCCCAAAATTGCATGTCCGGAAACATATCAGAATTTGAATGCTTTAACATAGACCAAATTTTGCCTGCCAAAGTACGAAAAATTAGATTAAACAACGATCCTCATGCAAAACTAAACCACATAAGATGCATTTTATATGCCATTAGATACCAGGAGCATAAATCCCCCAGTCCCATCTAAACTATGTACATTAATGAAGCATGCATCTTTTTATATATCACAATCAAGATTCTGCTTTTTTTAATTTCTCCTGAAAGATACATTATCAATAAAACTGACCGACTAGAAACGGGTTGATTACCAAGCATTATTATTGAACAAGTGTCATGAACCATGCATTAAACCAGGCCATCCGCCTTTCCAACTCCAAATGTAATTTAGGTACACTAATTGAGCAGAAAATTTTCTATCAGCACCAATAGATTCAGCTTTGTCAAACATTCTCCTATAAGGAAATATTACCAAAACAATTGCCAACAGTGACTGACCAGAAAGGATTGGGTACCAAGAAAATTTCATAGATCATCTACTTGACCAAGCCATTCACCTTTCCATCTCCACATATAAAGACATCCAAAGGCAACGTGGTTACTAAAGATAATTGGCACTTCAAATGCTTTGATTTGAAGAAAAAAAAATAAAGACAGCTTTGTAGCCATTTGATCATATATATCAAATGGAGATTTCCTCCACCTTGAGCGAACAGAATATGAACAGGAACTTGAGGCACACAATTATAACTACAGATTTTTCATAAAATGAACCATGAAAACACTGAATGAAAAGAAAGGGTCAATTTATGCAACAAACAACGTACTTTCTTGACCTGAAGCTCCTCCAAGTTCTTTGCCGTAACTAATCCCTAAGCAAACGGAAGCAGCAAAATGTTGGAGGCCTCTAAATCTTAAAAACAGGTCGGGCAAGTTTTTGCTTCTAACACTTTTAATTGTTTTTAGTAGCAATGGAAGTATAAATCCACCAGATGACCTGAACTCATTATACAAAGAAGGGATGCCTCTTCTAGCAGCTAAGCAACTCTTTCCACAGCGAGCTGCTATTTCCGTTGACACAAGTGAATACTTGAGAGTGTCCCACAAAAGGGCTGAAGGGCTAACTCTCGCTGATCCAGTTACAACATCTTGTTTTCCTGGAAAATACATTTGTCCAAGTACTTGAAATACTGGTACAAGATTAGGCGTTATTCTTCGACTTCTTTGCACAGGTAATGCTTTCAGCGTTTCACCTTTAGAAACAACAGAAGCTGCACTTTGCAGCATTGACAAAGCATACGATAACCGAAATGAGCCACGTTCCTCCACTGTATCAATCAAAGGGCAAGAAGAAGAAATGATAGAATCTAAAGGCTGCTCCCAGAGTTTACACGAATCTTCCAGAAAAGCTGGCAGCGTAGAATTTGAAAGGCGGCGACATACTGGACACAGAAACTCACCCTGTAAAACCGATTATAAGTAAAAGATGAAACTCTCCTCAATTGAAAACATAAAAAAGAAAGAAAGAAAGAAAACGCATCTTCATGAACTTGACCTGATCAGGATCAACAATGTCTCCACCTTCGAAAACCATTCTTCTGATATATCTGACAATAAATCATGTTCAAATAGCAGTATATATAACAGGCGGAAACAAAAAAATGAAATACCCACACATGATATACCAATCCGACCAATAAAATTGCTGAGATTGTAAATTATAAGCCAGCTCATAAGGTGAAGAAAATAAGGAAAAAAAACGTGTACAGAATTTGTCATCAATTGGCATGACGCACGCAACACATGTTAGGAGCATCATGATTCCAGTGAGAACCACTTCAAATACACCAAATATCTCCGAGATATACTATATAGTAGATCGGCTACACTGTTTTTCATGTTACATACACTTTCTAATATTCAAACGAAGATACACTTTTTACATGGCAATTGACAAGGTACACTGATTCACATTATACATACACTAATTCATATTGTGTCTCTAAAAATTAATTTAAGTTACACTTATTTATCTCTTATATAGACTAAAATGTTTAATAAATACATTAATAACATTATTAGGTACGATAATAGGTTTATAAAGTACACTAACAAATATAGAAGGTACATAAATTTCACCACAGACCACATCATCAACTCCATTGCCACCTCCTCACCACCTCAAATGCCGCCCTAGTACTACCACATCCGTCACCAACAGCCTGAATATAGAATGAAAGTTACTTTCTGACTAGTAATTTCCCAATAAGGACAATTGTGTTATTATCCTTTGGAGATTCTTTTTTAGTTTTTCTAGATCTGTAAATTACATTTTTATTTTTTATGGGAATAACAGAGAAAAATCATGAGATAAGAGAAGGATGTCAACTGGTGCTAGGGCGTAAGCCTTGCCAGGATTGGGTTCAGCGACAGACTTCACAGCGGCAAGGGTGGCTCGTCCACACAATCAATGAGTGTATGATGTATAATGTGGTTTCGAAAACATAGCTAGAAACGTTGGGCGAGGACAGCAAGGATCTGAGCGACCGAAATGAGGCGGTCGACGAACCGTCGATGTTATGTGAGCGGCCGTGGTGAGAAAAGAGTACAGGAAAAAGAGGATCAGAGAGAACGCCGGCAAAGGTGGGACAAACTAGGTGTCCAACGTTGATTGGTGGTCGGATCAGTTAGTCGGCGAGGGACGATGACCGCTAGTGCATGGTGGTGGCTGATAGAGGTAATGGTGGGTGGAAGTTGGGACGAGAGAGAAGATGAGAGGATGTTACGGTAAGTGTGGCATAATTGTGTTTCAATCTTAGCCCTTTATTAGATTGTGTTAGTCTTGATTTTAGAATGTTAGCGTGGCCTCATCAAAATTGGTTGCACTACAAATACACCAATTAGTATCTTAAAAGTTAAAATACAGATAAAATGGGGCCTTTAAATACCGCCACAAATCCATTGTGTTGTGGACGAGGCTATATTAGCATAGGCTAGGACTTAGGATGCATGATGGTGTAGGTACAAAATATATATATATAACGAAGGTAAAAAGATGTATACGCATTCTAGTGTTTCTAAACTACCCTCTTAGTTGGAAAAGACTTGCATTACATTAGCAGGAATGTATTAATTTTTCACCCCACCCGTATAAAGAGGGAGAGCATTTAGTTGCAAAGGAAGCTAAATACACCTAACACCCTATGCCCCCTTAACATTGCAGAACATAAGAACCTCAGCAGAGTAGGATGAGGGCGAACAAAGGTGGGGTAAGGTTGGGAAACAAAAATCTAGCAACTTAATGATTATTAAACTTTTATCAATACTGACATGTGGCAGTGCGGCATCCATAATCCTCTGTATGAGTGTATGGGTGTCCTAACAGAGCTAAACTGTATTTCAAAGAACTCATTTTCTATGTATATGTAGCTCTTTTCAGAAAGAAAGAATTAGCTCTTATCAGGATATAAAAATCTTGCAGCAAAATTTGGGTGAGGGAAATAAAAGTAAAGGAAGTAATAAAAGAACTTCATGTTACAGAGCATAACTCACCTATCTTTCAATGATGACAGATAACGATCAAGACATCCCTGATGAACAGCATGGCCACAAGAAGAAATGTGGATCCCATCACAGTCTGATGGGCCATATCCATCATAAGAGAAGAACTTCCCAGAAGACTCGACTCTGCGGGAATTGTTACTATCTGAAGGATTTGAGTCTTTTGTGAGAGCGGCTATATACTTTCCAAGCAAGAGAGTGTCTTCATCACTTGAGGTTACTCCATCCTTTGCGGAACAGAGACCTCTACCATCTGTCCTAAGATCGCTATCATGAACAGAACTGCTTAGCTCCTTGTGAACTGAAAAAAAAATATCTTTCTCCAATGTCTCAAGGGAGTAAATATTCTTGTCCCTCTTGTCACTTGACTTTCCAGGGACATTAAGATTTCTCATCTCTGGAAACTGAAGCTTAATGTAATCTATAAAAGCATCAACTTCTGCAGAATGGGCCTGACGGGCAAACTCATTGACTGCGCCTTCAATTATCTGGAACAACTCGGAAGATGACAACGCCTCAACAGAGATCTTATTACTATACTTACCCAAAGGATTTGCCACAGATCTTCGAGAGCTCTCCGACAAATCAGACTGCCAGTCTCTGTCCCATGAAGGAGGATCATTGTTGACAAAGTTGACAAGCCTTGATTTCTATTGTTTTGAAAATGATAAAAATAAATAATTAGCTTATACTCAAGGCTAGACAAACTTCAAATTAGAACATTTGACTCACCTCTGTAGTCTAAAAGCAAACTTCCTATGTAGCAGTACTTTACAGAATATGCTTAAAGAATTATAACTTGCATACGCCTAAGGGAAAACTAGATAACATACCTGAAGCAGAATAAGGAAAGATACAGCATTACTAGAATTTGGATCATGGCAGAGACAGCAGACATGTGTTTCGCCTGTCTCTTCTACATCTTCAGAGACACGTTCCTCCTTTTCAACAAGAGAATCATCAGATGCAGTGCACTCAGTGGACTTCAAGGTCGCTAAAAATTTTGATTGCTCAGCTTTCATTTTCGCCTATAAAAAAAAGGCAAAAAGATAGAAGATCAAAACTCCAACCCAAATGTACTTGAAAAGCGAGGCCAGCTGAAGAGAGCAGCAAAGCAACAACAGCTGAAATTTCAAAGAGAAGACAAAAGACGCTCATGAATTTCTGATGAAGTGGGGATTATTATTTAAGAACTGCTCAAGCATGAACATTTGCACTGACCGCTAAAAAAGGAACTCGGAAACTTAAAGGTTTGTCTGATTATGACATTATGTGGCTATGATTAGAACTGTGAGCTACTGAGGTTATTATAAAGTAAGATTTTAAGATAAAAGAGTGACCTAAGTGTCACAAGTTGAAGTAAAATTAAAATAAATTGCTCTCTTGATTCAAGACATTCCATGAATATTGAAGAATGTCACAAGCCAAATCACAACCTTATGATCTCACAGTCCTGTAGGAGAGCCTGAAAAAGGTAAAAAGTAGAAGCCCTCGCATTTCAATTTATACGTTTTAGCTAAATGCACAGATTAAGGACATCATTGGGGGTTAATACTTAATATCTAGCATATTTTTTGCGCAAGACCAATGATTAAAACTTATCAATTCATAATTCTGTTTCCCGAGTTTCCCTATGACTTCCCATCTCTCTCTAGTACTTCCAATACCTCTTGTATATTTAGAATGTACCCAATTAATTTGTTCTCATGTAAAATCAAAATGTAACTCATGCATATAAGAGATATACCTCATGTACATTTGAAATGTACAAAAACTGGATCTCATTATTCTCACCCCAGGAGGTGTTCTTAAATAAGGGACTAGTGAGGAAAGAACAAAAAAAACAATACACTTACTAAAATGGCAGCTTGTCTTTCTCTAGCTTTCATTTTCCGCTTCTCCGAATCTGATACTAAGCTCAAGTTAAGTTTTTCAGCTGCTTGGCAACTAACAACTTCCGGGGCAAACTGTTGCAATTTCATCAGGCACTTGGAGTCTAGCTCAGCGAACTTCTTCAGAAGTTTTTCTACGAGAGAAGAGAGGCTAAAGTTCCCAGTTTCCACTAGGTTGTCAGCAGACCCTTTCTTGTGCATCCTCATCAATAAAACCAACAGCGATAACAGACTCTGTCGACTAAATTCATTCAGCATTTCGATTTCCTCAGTTGCAATATCCACCATCGGTGAAATAAAATCACCTTGCGTAGATAGACCAGATTCCTTTTCCAAAGTGCAGATATCTAATGCTAATGACAGCAAGTGCAAAGCCGTTATAAGCACCCCATCAGGAGCACGTGAGTCGGTTGATCTATCAGTAAAAACAGCATAGAAGATAACAGCCCTAATAACATGTAGAACAGTTTCACAGGTGGCTATTTTAGATATCCCAATGAGTGGTTGATAGATGTTGGTCCACCTGGGCAATTGAGTGCTCAAAGCCGAAACACCACAAAAACGTGAGTATCTTTCTTCGGCAATCTGTAACTCCCTAAGATTCGAACACGGATGATACAAATCAAGGTGTTTCCAATATGGCAACCGTAAGGAGTACTTTCCCTGGATTAGCAACAATGCGAGAACAAAAATTTAATATTGTACATAACTAAAAAGAAGAAAGGAAACAAGCAATAAATAATAACCAAACCTGATTCAATCCTGAAGGATTAGAATATTCAGCAATTCTGTCCAAGACCTCTTGCAGTATATCCAGTTTCGACAGATCCTTAGGCAAAGACTTCACCAGTTGGCTATGCGTAGCATCACCAGTAGCAAGCTTGCATATCAGCTCTCTTTGCAGATTTTCAAATGCCGTTAGTCCGCAAAATCGTCTCTCTTGGACTATTTGTATAATCAAAGTGAGCAATTCCTGAATCAAAACAGGTTCATACCTGCAAATAAATGAATCATACAAATTAAAAACAGAAATCACCCTACCGACCTTCATACACTACAAACAAATTAAAAAACAGAAATCGCCCTTCTAGCTTGTCATTCTAAAAGACTCACACATTTGACTTAACGCAGTCTTCTAGTAGAAGACACTTTGACCATGTATTTTCCCAGTTATGAGTTACGTAGTATATTTTTTGGTTAAAAATACAACTTTGTGAATGTAATTACGTTGATATGCTGTGGTGTTTATATTTTGTGTATTTATGGTCAAAGTTGTGAAACTTTAACTTTTAAGTAGATACAAAAAGAACCCCATTTAAAAGTTAATAACATTAAAGTCCAGATATTTAACCATTGAATGCAAAAGACAATTGCTGAAAATGCTGAAAAGAAGGCTGCAACAAAACTGTGAACTTTGTAAATAAAAATGGGAAGGTATTCTGAGAAATACAGTATGTATTATTTGAATGTATTAGCAATGTGTGAAAATGGAAATTTTGTTTTTTTACGGATATGTATAATCAATTAGAACTGACTGAGGTGCTAGTAGTAGTTATGGTTTCGTTATGCAGAATGTAGCATCATCTCAAAAGAACATACTACAATAGGAGGGTTATTAGATTATAGCCTCGCAACTACCATACATGTACTTTGCTCAAGATAACACACAATAAAACCGCTTTAACTCATATAAAAAGAAAAAAAATAAAGATAGCAAAATGCGTAAACTAGTTTCACAGCCACATCATGTGGAACACCTCAAATGGCCAAAAAAATAGAAAAGATAAATTCTACATAACAGATGAGAAAATGACATACTCACTAGAACGCTTGAGGTCCAGCATAAGGTAATTTGACAATTGAAAGCGTTGTAGTAATCTTTTCACATACAAATCAGCTGGAGCAAATGCTGCACATAACTGAAGTAAGAAAAGATCCTCCTCTAGTTCATGGCCAGACCTGGAAACAGAGATACTTCGTAAGCCAAATGATCATACTTAATGAACACATCGCATCAATAACATGCATGTTTACCTTACACATGACATGGTGACACCTTACCCACACCTCAAGGCATAAGCATGCAAAAAATAGGAATTAAAACATGTTTGACGGTAAACTGCTCTACATACCAGCGGATAGCACGGTACCAATCAAAACATGAAACGGCATTGTCACCGTTTCGCCTCCACATACCAGCACGCATCTGAGTACAAAATACTCTGTTCTGAAGAGGATGTTCCATGATAAATGAAGAAAATGCGGAAGGGTGACATCCCTTCATCATACTTTGAAAAAAATCACGACAATTCAACATGGGATTCAAATAACTAGATACATGCTTATGCATCTCCACAGCTTCGCCAAAAAGGCTTTGAAGGGCTGCCTTCAAAATAGAAGACAGTAACCAGTGCAAGGGTATGTGTAACGATATCTCCTGTGAACTGACATCATAGTCTATATCTGGCCATTCTGATAAACTCAACAATGAGAAGGCATCCTTTTCGATTGATGATTCTGTTTCCATTATGCTATCGCATTGCAAATCCCCAGTATCCATCGGGGAGCAGGCAAGTGTCTGACCTCCATCAGTACAAGAATAAAGTTTCCCAACCACACCATACGGGACATCACAAGGTCCTGGAATATACTTTCCTTTCTTAAGGGCCAACAATGTTTCCTTAAGAGCTAATAAATGGACATTTGAGCCACCATCAGCGCTAGAAGAGAAAACATTACTCCTTGCCAACCAACTATCAATGACCCTTAATGATTCAAATGTCAATTTTAAGACAGTAGGTTCAAGAATATAATCATGACGGTGATCAAATCTCCGTCTTTCTAAGTCCGATAAACTGTTATGAGCTGCTGAATTGCAGACCGAACTTTCCCCAGAGAGCCTTCCTACTTTAGCATGTCTTTGATTGAATCCCTCATCTATATCTTCTTTCTTTTCCTTAAGAAAATCACTTGGATCAATATTACCAACACTGGAGATAGAGAATGCACTCTTCACCAAAAGCAAATGAATCTTAGAAACTGAGTCACACATAAGGAAAGGCAGATGCACATGTTCGTTATCTTCTTCAATATGGATTCCAGTCTCTCGTTTCAGAGGGTTGATGCCTTGCATTAAAGACACAGTTTGCAACCATGCTTTCAGTATGTCAGGTCTTTCACGTGTCACATACTTGGCAACGTCTGAATGACTCAGAACAAACCTTATGTCTTCGACCACACGGGTACATGTTTCAAATACACTGGCCCACTTGTTAAACTGCACAGCATGCAATAGATACACAAGGGTAAATGATGTGCCAGAGAGGGTAATAAAACCAAAGGAGCACTCTAATACTTCCTCCATTCCCGTATAATCTCTCCAACAAAGAACAGAAGATTTCAAGTAGAAGTTTAATGATGGTCAACCATAAAAAAAAATAGAAGTTTATAGGTTGGTTAGAAGAAGTACCGCATTCTGTCAAAGAAAAATCTTAATTGGAAGCCAAGGGCCTACCATGAAAGTGTGATCAACATATAGGAAAAGATCAATAGTCAACCACTACTCCTTTTAAAACATGTAATTTCATTTCTTGCAAACTCCTCAATTTTAAAACGTGTTATGGCGAACACTCCCCTCCCCAAACCCACTTTCTTGAGGATAAAATAAAATAAAAAAATTCTGATATTGACTACCTGAAAATACTTGACTTTTGTAGTCCCCGAACAATTTAGTTAACATTACCTCCTAAAGACATTTTATTTTACAAACTACTTTTTTTTAATAGCACATAGTTTGCAATGTCGAGAAAGTCATCAAAAGACACTTTACAGTTCAATCTTTAATTGTTTACCAAAATTAGGAGGGAAAGTGAAAGGAGAAACAAAAATGGTTGGCCAGAATCCATAGGGAGAAGAACAAGATCGCAAGTCACTCTTGTGTTTAGCGCGAAGAAAAATGCCATTTAGCGTGGTATGTTAGACATGATTTACTCCCTCCAAACTTTTTTCCCATTTCATCTCACCTACTATTTAAGAAAGTGTTAAAATAACCATTATACCCTTCACTTACCTTCCTCCACACCCAAAGTAACCAGTCATCAACTAGCATCTCTTCTAATTTCCCCAACCCAACACCTACCACCACAACACCGTCGGCTACCTACAACCAACACAAAGAATGCATAACAGCCACAACGAGCCACCGGCCACCGCATACCACGAGCCTATGCAACACCAATCTTTGAGCCCACAAGCGAAAACCCATCCAGTCATCCACACCACTTCTTGACCCCACTAGCCAAATGCACCACCCACCCAACACCTCTTGACTCCCAAAAAGTATTCCTGTAACAACTACCTTCACCTGCACCCACCACACCAACCCCACAAAACACCATTACAAACCCCAAACACCCCCCCCCCCCCCTTTTCTCTCATCCACCACACCCCGAATACTCTAGATCTAGGATTTTCGGGGGTGGAAGAGGGATTTTTTGGGGGAGTGGGGTGGGGGTGGTATTTTGTGGGGTTAGTGGTGGTTTAGACTCGGTTGAGATGGTCAGCAGTGAAGAGGAGAAGGGTAGTGAAGGTATTGGAGATAGAAGTCAATGAAGTTGGTGGTTTTGAACAAGTTTGAAGACAATGGTTACGATGGTGGTCGTCGATGGTGAAGATGGTTGGATGTAGAAGGGATGTGGTTGATGATAATTGTGTTGTGCTTGACTAGTTGATGAATGATGCTAGTTGGGTGGCCAGAATTGACAGAGGGAAGGAGCGAAAGATATGATTTTGAGGGTTTATGTTGTAATTATATGGAGTACTAAAAAGATAACAAGGTAGTTTTGTTATAAAAAGCTTGCCTAAAATGGAAAGAAAAAAAACTGGAAGAAATAAAGTAAATTTAAGGAATTCGAGAAGAATTCCTTTTGAGGTGTGCGTTCACCCATGGACGGTTCTGAAAGATGATTCATGTCAGCCGACCCCAAACCATTTTGGGATTAAGGCTCTGATGTTGTTGTTTGTTGTAAGGAATTTGAGAAGAATACAGAATATTGAACGAAGTATGTTTTAAAAGGAGTTTGCAAAAAATGAATTAAGAGTGTCGTGAATCATGTATTCAAAGTAGTGCTCCATTTAATCCTATAATAACAACACAAATGGAGCAAATGAATATGTTGATGCTGTCCTATAAAGAGAGAGGACCGATAGCTAAGACACCCTTTGTCATGAAAATTAGAGCTTGCTAATGACCATTTGCAAAACCCCATCTCGTTGTTTCCCTCCACATCAATTATTAACAGAAAAAGTATTCCCTCAATTCATTTTTTATCGCTACATTTTTATTGTTGGGAGAGTCAAATCAATTCACTAAATACTCATTTTAGGTTAGAAAAAACATACAAAAGCACTCCATTGTGAGTAGGGATGTAACTGAACTCAAACCATTCAGTGATCCCTCAAAATCGGTTTGGTCAAAGCTCGGCTCATGCTAAATATGTCAAAGCATCAAAAGGCCACAGGAAAAGGTCTCCTCTCCCCTCTGACCTCATTTCACTGGCTTTTCCTTTGCCCTCTAGCGAAGTTACAAAATATTTCCAGGACTTTACACAAGATGATATTGCACTTAAACACAGAGTCACACATATATGTATCTACTATCACAGTACATTCTAGCATAGATGTTAGAAGTAAATTACCTGAAATTGGCCCTCCTCTTCACAACACCAAAGCAGAATGTCCCCGAAGCATTCTAAAAGCACAGCCAAGAGATTTCTTTCTTTAACAAGACGTGGGGTTAATGTTGGCACAGTAAAAATTTGTACAGAAAAAGTTGATAGAAGAGGATATTTTCTGGAAACAATGTCAGTAGATGCCCTGAGAACTTCAGCCACAGTGACAGGGTAATAATCTATGAATACTTTGGCAAACTCACACTTAAACATAGGCTCAGCAAGAAGCTTCAAAAGCAACTCATGCAGCTTCTTTGAGACATCAGTGCTCAAGAACCTCTCAGCCCTTACCAACAAATTAAGAAGATCAGCTGTTATAATAAGCCTTTTGGCCACAAAACTAAGCAAACTTTCACTATGACAACAGAAATCTAGCAGCATCTCGATGACAGCATAAGAAAACCCATTAGCAACTTTCCTCGGCTCAATTGAATGATCGGTGACATCTAAACTTTCCCTTGACATGGCTTCAGCATGCATTAATTTGCCTTTCCAGCATTTGAGTAGAATATCCAACACCGGGCCAACTGAACTGGCAATCTCATCTGCAAGAGGTACAATTTGTTCCGCCCCTTTATGCTTAGAACAGAAGCCTTCCCGTTTCCAGGCAGTCTCGTCTCCACAATCGCAGCAACCCCCTCCGGTGTAAATGATCGAATAATCATGGTTCTCGTGATTTCCATTCTGGAAACAAGGAACACAAATTGCACAGGTAGGGTCATGCTCACAAGTTCGGCAGCGAAACGCCAAATCATTTTTTCCCCAAACAGCACCACAAACACCACGCTGGCCTGCACTTGAGGTAGCTAGATTCTTCAGAGCAGTGCTTGGATCACCCTCAAACATCAACCACTTTAGCCAAAGCACGCCTTCGCGGTACTGGTCTCTCAAGTTAAGACAGTCAAGTGCTTTCCTTGATCCAGATGTACCTTCATTGACCGCACTGGCGATGTCTGCATCATTTGGTAAAATGGTTGAAACTATCTCCGGAAGGAGAGACTTGTTGCCTTTAACAAAACAAACCAGACCAGGCTGCAGGTCTTCGAAGTAATCCTCAGGAACTCCAACTACAGCTAGCCTCTATCAAAGAATCGGATAACAAAAAAGGAAATTATAAGTTGCCACATCAACATATTATCTAACAATACCAGGAACAGATTGGGGAGCTACTCAGTACGGTGGGCTTCTTAGCCAAGAGAAATACTTTGTTATATTTTCACTAAATTGCCTGCAGATATAACGCAATTGAGAGCATCATTCTAATAACATCCAAACAGTTTTAAAATTAAAAATTCAGTGCGTAATATACTTATCCACCCTGGTTAAGATGGGAATCATAGGATTCTCATGCAAAGCATTAGCATGGTATACCTAGCCACAGAAAAGCTGTCTGATGCCCTAATAAAAGCAAGAAACGTTTAATTTCCCATTCGTATAAACCAACAAACTGTTCCTTCCTCGTGCATGTTAAAGCAACCAAAACCTCTCGGCGCTCTTCTCCCTCAACCCCCCCACCCCAATAAGCGGATCAGCCATGGCTTCCACTAGTTCTTCATATTCGAGCTACACCAACTACTCTATCTTATTTTTAGGAAAAATTCAGAACTCCCCTTACCAAACAACTCTAAATGTTACTCCCTTCACTCCACTGGAAAGTTCACTGTTACTATTGGATTACATTTACACCCTTGCGAGTTCAGATTGATGTTGGACGAGTGACCTACATGGGTTACTCTTAGCCAAAATTGTTTTGTATGTCGTGAAAATAGACTAAAATAGATATGTTAACTTGCCGAAATGGTCTACAAGAAAAATGTGGACATCATGTTGGAATAGAGGGAGCAATATATTTAGTTGATCGTGGTGAATACGGTATGAGTTAGCTGCAAATGATCGTCTCCCCAGACAGAAAAACAGAAGAAACATCAAACCAAGTCTACCCAAATTGAACAAAAACATCAGCCATACTAAATTCACAAAATTTTGATCGCACATGAATAGAACATAAAGATAGAATGAGAAAAGTATAAAATACAGAGAAAGTAAAGTAAACCCTATCCAACCGTACCTGTAAGATACGATCATGAGAAGAGACGGAAGAGGCGGAAAAGGAAGCGGCGGAGGAAGATGAAGAAGAAGAGGGAGAGCCACCTGAAGAGGGAGGCGGAGAATCGATGTCCATTCTGAAAAGTTTGCGAAACCAATCGACACACCTGCAACACTGACCCAGCCTCGCTTGCTTTCACTCTTTATACAATACAATTGCTTTGATTATTTTTTCATGTTAATCGGATTAATCGTCTGCGACGCGACGGTGATATTAACGGCGAATGGAAAAGGGGTAATTAATGGCGGTGATGTTGTTACAGAGCTTTTTTGGAGAAGGTGGCGTGAGGCGTGACTTGTGTGACCCAATAATTAGGACCGAGTAATATTCTTCTTTCTATGGGTTTGTGTTTTAATGGTTTTTTTTTTGGGACATATTTTTTCACATGCGGATTTTACTCTTTCACATACGACTTTTACAATATTACCATTCATTTTTTTTTTTTCATTCCCTCACCTACTTAATTTTTTCATCCCCTCCCTCATCTCGCATCCCCACTTCCGTGCACCATCTCCGATCAGTCGTCGGCAAACCTTGCCCCGGCCGACCTCAACATCCCTCCCTCCCCCTGGCCCGTACTTCCCTTCCCTCTACATCACTCTCCTCCCTCGCAATCCCCCTGCTCCGACCAACACCAACCGCCCTACCACCCATCCGACGACTCATACCCGACCCTCCCTTCCCCGGATCTGACTACCCCCCGTCCTTAACAACATCACCATCAATGGCGATTGTAGGTTTCAAGAGCAGACTGTTCCCGGTTGGTTGTATTGATGCCTGAATCTTGATAGTCGGTAAATGCATCGGGCACGCGACGCCAGTGCTCTGGTCTACCTCGTCGTCATTCTTAAATTCCTTGTTGTTGAGGTATATTTCCTCTTCTCCCCACCAGCAACTCTCTACCAATACCCCTAATTAAAAATTAACCTAATAGAATTACAACCCTAATTGAACATAACTAGCATACCCATTCAATCTAAATCTATGTTTTGTGTAATTTAATTAAAAAAATTGAACATTTCTTTGTTTGATCTAGTAACTAAGATGAATAGCTTAAGTATTTGGGCGTAAAAATTGATTGGATTTTGAGAAGAAAGGAAAAGAGAGAATATTTTTTTAGATAAAGGGTAGTCTATGGAAATTTTATGGCAAAATGTATGTGAAAAAGTAATTCCGTAGTTAAATGAACATTCACATGCTAAAATAACCTGACAAGTTAAATGTACATTAAATCGACATAGAATAATGTCACATGTTAGGGTTTAAAAAAATGATTGCATTTTCGCATGTGATAAATAGCCAAATAGCCATTGCTTTGCTTAGTAGAGACCGTTATTGCAACGGGCGGGGTTAAGTGTTAATTAATGAAATTAATCAAGCTTCCCAACACGTAATCTCACAAGGACCTGAATCATTAATTTGGTTTCTAAATTCCATTTAAAAATTTAGTGGAGACTCTTTTCAAAAGACTAAAAATGTTTTTTTATGAAATAAAGGCATTCCTGTGGGCAATTTCTCTCATCCACAATTTGGCGACTCCGCTGGGGATCGTGAAACTTGAAAAGTAAAATATTGGCTATTAGGATTATCTATCACATGCTTCTTTTTTTTTTTTACGTTGATCATGCATAAACCCATTTGAGACTTTAGGATTCGAACCATTCCTCTACTTGGGTCCATTTCAAGACAAGGGAATGACGTTCACTATGCCCGAGTCAAGTATCAGGTGGTTCCACCGAGGTTAGCAACGTCATCTCACCATTTGTCACGGACTATGGTGGATAGCCAGTTACCTAACAACGTGGGATCAATGGCATAAACCCATTTTAGAGGACCGACCGACTTAGAAGAGTCTAGGTCCATGCATTGCATTCCTAAAAAGTGAATGACTAAGTGCTATGTGTTTCCCGAGTCGTTTTCAAAATCGAAGCCTTTTTTTTTCGAAAAAAAAACTGTCCATCCCCTTTCTTTTTTCAAAATTCTAGGCCCAATCTTTTCAAACCTTCAAACCATTTTTCAATTTCAAACTTTCAAACTTACCTCTTTTAAAAAAAGAACATTTCCAAGTCGAAATACTGCCGAATTAGGATTAGAATTTTTGACAAACATAGGCCTCTTATAAGTTGGCATGTTGCCCATTTAAAAGCTCATTTTAATTCAATCCTCTTCATTTCAAATTCCAATGAACCATGTTCCGAACCTAACCCAAACCTAGAATAGATTTTGAGTCAGTTAAGTCGAGTCTAGCCTAGTTAGGCTCATGTTGGTCTATGTCAACCATGTGTAGTTTTGTCTAAGGTTCAAGTGAACCTTTTGTCTAGCAAAACACAACCCTAGTGGGTTACCTAAGCCACCTCTTGGGTCCAAGTCATGTATGTTGACTGATAGGTGCCCGAATTAGTCGTATTTCCTTACTCTTTTCTTCTTATTTTAGCCCGATT
>VHZZ01005162.1:33941-44653 GCA_009801015.1 Silene noctiflora
ACATCCTTTAGGTGTGACTTTTAGGGACCAGTTGATCACCGCCATCWGTATGATAATAACGTCAAACTTCTAGCAAGYCAACCGTTATTAGGTAAACGTTAATCAACTGATTAAATACAAAGTRTACCCTGTGAACCTATAAGAGATTTATTCACGTTATCACACTAACTGTGGAGGACACTGGCTCCAACAGGCATGGGTGCGCCCATTCTGCTCAACAACTGACACCTTGAGATGGAGAATATCCTCGGGATGGTGCATTGTCCGGTGGA
Organism: Silene noctiflora; assembly: GCA_009801015.1. Lineage (NCBI taxonomy): Eukaryota > Viridiplantae > Streptophyta > Magnoliopsida > Caryophyllales > Caryophyllaceae > Silene > Silene noctiflora. The sequence continues at coordinate 34,214 of VHZZ01005162.1, forward strand.
GTTCAAGGTGGAACAGGCTGCGTTCTACCTAAGGCACTCAACTGAGGAGTGGTGGGATAAAGTGAAGGAGAGTGCTTTGGAGAGTTACCTGAAGCAGGGTTAGACCGCAATCCCGTTGTCCAAGTTTAAGAGAGCTATGAGGAATGAGTTTGTTTCGGAGCATGTTCATAGTAAGATGCGGGATGAGTTTGATTCTTTTGCGATGACAGAGGGTATGACGATGACCGAGTACTATCATAAGTTTAATGAGAAGTCAAGGTATGCTGAGGATATGGGGCTGACACCGGTTAATTTGGCACTTTGGTTTAAGGAAGGGTTAATTTAAAAAATCATGGAGAAGCTACTGACGGGGACTCTTACGGATGTGAAGGAGGTCCATGAGAGAGCTGGACGATTTGAGAGGTTGGTCGAACTGGCCAATGAAACTAGAGAGAAGTGCTCGGAGAAAAGGAAGGCTGAGAGTGATGGTGGTGGCCAATCTAGTTACCAATGGGGCAACCATAATTAGCATAAGGCTTATTCGTCTTGGACGGGATTCAGTGGAGGATCTTCTTACAGTCGTTGTGGTCGCAGTGGTAGTGTTAACTGGAACATCTCGTGCTTTAACTGTGGCGGTGTTGGCCATAGAGGCATGATTATACTAGTGCTTTTGGGAGGGGCTTCCAGAGGCAATCTCCGGGGAACTTTTCTCAGGCGCAGAGCTATGCAAGCAACTGGCCTACTGGGTCATAGAGCAACCAAGGCGGGCAACGTAACAATGGCGGTTTTCACCGCACTGGTGGATGTTCCTATCAGCGTCCGATGGGTAATACCAATCAGGCATCAACTGCCAAGTCTATTGTATCAGCTAGTACAGTGCAAGGAGGTGGCCAAAAGAACAGCGTCAAGCTCTTTATGATGGACAAGCAAGCCGCAGTGGATTATGCGCAAGTGGTCACTGGTACATTTCTTGTTAATAATGTTCCTACTTTTGTTTTGTTCGATTCAGGGGAGTCACACTCGTTTGTATCGTGAAGCTATGCTAAGTTTTTGGGTTTGGGGGAGTTTAGGTCTTTAAAGGATGAAGTTTTTATACCGTCTGGGGAGTTTGTATCTTGTGGGAGGCTGTATAAAGGGGTATCTATAGTCATTGGACAAGTTGATCTTCTACTTGAGTTGTTAGAATTTCCTTTGGATGGTTTTGAGATGATAGTCGGGATAGATTGGCTGGCGAAGTATAAAGCTAGAGTAGACTGTCACCAAAAGAAAGTGTCTTTAAGGGCTCCTAAGGGTGTTAGGGTGTCTTATCGTTTGTTTATGATCAAACCCAAAGTCAAGGTGATTTCAGCTATAACGTTGAAGTCCTACTTGAGGAAGGAGTGTCCTATGATCCTTTGTCATGTATGGGATAGCCGGTTAGAGGAGCCTAGAGCAGCATAGATACCAGTTGTGGGTGAGTTTGGGGATGTTTTTCCTGTGGAGGTATCGACATTACCCCCAAGGAGGGACATCGACTTTAGTGTGGATTTGAAGCCGGGTGCGAGACCTATATCTAAGGCCCCATTACCGGATGGCGCCAAAGTAGTTTGAGGAGTTGAAGAAGCAATTGGATGATCTGTTGAAGAAGGGATACATCTGACCTAGTGTATCGCCTTGGGATGCACCAGTGTTGTTCGTGAAGAAGAAGGATGGGAGTTTGAGGCTATGTATCGACTACAGGGAGCTGAATCATGTCACAATGAAGAATAAGTATCCTTTACCGAGGATAGATGATCTTTTTGACCAGTTGAGTTAGGCGGGTGTCTTTTCCAAGATAGATCTCAGATCGACATGTCATCAGTTGAGGATTCGATAGAAGGACATACCAAAGACAGCTTTTCGATCACGTTATGTTCATTATAACTTCGTGGTGATGTCGTTTAGGTTGATTGTTGACTAAAACACCACCGGTGTTCATGGATCTTATGAACCGGGTTGTCAGTCAGTTTTTGTATTATTTCGTGGTGGTGTTTATAGATGATATCTTAGTCTATTCCAAGACTAAGGAGGAGCATGTAGAGCATCTACGATTGGTATTGCAACCTTGCACGATAAACACTTGTATGCTAAGTTGTCCAAGTGTGAGTTTTGGTTAGAGAAGGTGGCCTTTTTAGGCCATGTGATTTCTAAGGAGGGGGTGTCGGTGGATCCTAGCAAGATAGCTGCAGTGTCTAAATGGGAGGCACCGAAGAATGTGGTAGAAGTTCAGAGTTTCTTGACTTTGGTTGCCTACTACGGGAAGTTTGTCAAAGACTTTTCAAAAATTTCCAGGCCTATGACAGCGTTGATGAGGAAGGAGAACAAGTTTTGTTGGGATGAAAGTTGTGAGACGACAATCCAAACATCAAAGGAGCATTTGACTACAGCTCCAGTCTTGGCTTTACCTGAGGGGAGTGAGAATTTCGAGGTGTATACAGATGCTTCGAAGAATGGGTTGGGATGTGTGTTGATGCACAATGGGAAAGTCATTGCCTATGCTTCTAGGCAATTGAAGTCTTATGAGGAAAACTATCTGACGCATGATCTAGAGTTGGGTGCAGTGGTTTTTGCTCTAAAGATTTGGAGACACTATCTGTACGGGGAGACCATCAAAGTGTTTTCTGATCACAAGAGTCTGAAGTACAACTACACTCAGAAGGAGTTGGAAATGCGACAAAGAAGATGGATTGAGCTTATTGGGGATTATTACATGGTTATTGTGTACCATGAAGGGAAGGCGAATATGGTGGCAGATGCGCTCAGTACGAAAAGTGTGTATTCCTTATGCACAGCTATATCACAGATGAGATTCAGAGATGAGGTAACCAAAATGGGAATACATGTGATACAGTTGGGGGATGCTCGAGGGGATTTGACAGTTGAGCCAGAGCTTTATGATGATATTCGGAGGAAACAGGCTATTCATTCTAAGAGTCAGGAGTGGAGGGCTGGAGTAGAGAAGAGGACAGTGTCTCTGTTATCTATTCATTCCGATGGAAGTGTGTCGTTCGATGGGAGGTGGTGTGTACCTAAAGATCATGAGTTAAAGAAGTTGATTATAATGGAAGCTCATTGCACTCCGTATTCAGTACATCCGGGTGGTGACAAACTTTATAAAGATTTGAGAAGACTTTTTGGTGGCCTGAGACGAAGAGGGAGAGAATTGAGTTTGTGGCTCGATGTTTGACTTTCCAAAGAGTCAAAGGGGAGCAGCGAAGACCGCAGGGTAAGATTCAGTCTCTTGAAGTACCGGAGTGGAAATGAGAATCTATCTCTATAGATTTCATTGTGGGACTACCGAGGACTCAGCAAGGTAATAACATGATTTGGGTGATCGTGGATCGGTTGACCAAGTCAGCTCACTTTATTCCCATGAAAGATACGTAGAGTAAGGTGTAGTTAGCGAATGGTTATAAGAAGAATGTAGTGAGACAGCATGGGGTGCCAAAGGATATTGTATCAGATCGAGATGCGAGATTCATTTCTCGATTTTAGCAAGAGTTGCAGGAATTGATGGGTACTACACTGAAGATGAATACAACTTTTCATCTTGGGAAAGATGGGCAGACGGATAGAATAATCAAGACCTTGAAGGACATGTTGAGGGCACGTGTGATTGAGTTTGGTGGAAGTTGGGAAGATAGGTTAGATCTGATCGAGTTTTCTTATAATATAAGCTATCATACAAGTATTGGGATGAGTCCTTTTGAGGCTTTGTACGGGAGGTGGTGTAGGATTCCGATTTGTTGGGATGATAGCATAGTGGGACTGGCTTTTGGACCATATATGGTACAGGACATGGTTGAGCAAGTAAAGTTAATCCTGCAAAAGATGAAAGCAACTCAGGATTGACAAAAGAGTTATGCGAACTTATATCGTCGGGACATCGACTTCCAAGTTGGTGACAAGATTCTTTTGAAGGTTTTACGTATGCGTGGGGTGATGCGATTTGGTAAGAAAGGGATTCTAAGCTAGAAGTTCATTTGTCCCTATCGGATTCTGGATCGTGTTGGTGAGGTTGCATATCGATTAGCCTTACCACCAACTTTGGCCCGAGTACACAATGTTTTCCATGTGTCTCAACTACGGAAGTATGTGAATGATCCTTCTCGTGTGCTAGAGATTGAGAACATTGAGTTGGATGAGTCCTTATCATATGTAGAGGTGCCTAAGGAAGTCTTGGACCGCAAGGTTCACAAGACTAGGAATGAGGAAGCGGTGTTGCTAAAAGTGTTGTGGTCTAATCACAACATCAAGGAAACAACATGGGAGGCAGAAGAGGCCATGGAGGAGCTCTACCCTCACCTTTTTGATCATGTATGTTTGGTTTCGGGGACGTAACCTTGTTTCTTTAAGGCGGGGTAGGAAATGATCGCATAGGTTTTGTTGCGTTTTTGGTCATTTTTTAGTCAAGTTTTCGGTATGTGTCGGGTTTTGTTTTGAGTTTTATTTTGGGTTGTAGTTTTGTCGTTGCGTTGTGTTGAGTATAGTGAGTTTTGTTTTCAGTATGGATTTGAACTTCGGGGATGAATTTAATTTTTAAGGAGGTAATACCTCGGGTATTTTATATTTAGGTACTCTATCGAGTAAATTATGATCAGAGTCTAGAAGAGTTCTGTTTCTTAGTTACTCGACCGTGTTGGAGGAACTCGGTCGAGTATGGGAAACTCGATTGAGTACGTTAGTTACCCGATTGAGTGCCTGTACTTTTATTGGTTTTGCGTCTGGTTTGATTTTAAAGAAATGAGAGGTTTTGTTTTATAATATAATGACAAGTCTTTCTTAGTAATTCATTTTTACAAACTTTCAAAAAAGAGAACTCAAGCAACGTAGATCCTCTTCTCTCTTTGCTATCAAATTAAGGACTAAAGTTCATAACTTTTGGGGCTTTTCGTACCGTCGCGTTCGTCATCGTTTGGGTAAGATCGATATATTGTTTTTATGTTGGTTCTTTAGTTTTGTCTAAAACCTAAATTGAGTAATTAGGGGTTTTGGGGTTAATTTTTTTTATATCGTAATTTCATGTTTATTGTATAGGAAGTGACTTCGTAGAGGAGCCTTTTTGATCATTCCCATGCTTGTGTGGTGATTTCTGTTTCAGGTAGGGTTTCCCTACTCGGTTATTGTTTAAATGATTTACGATGATGTGATGGCATGATTGTATTGTGATTATAATTACTTTTTTGGACATTGCATGGTTATTAGATATGTCAGTTGTATTGTTGTATGTTGTCGCGAGGTGTGCCCTCGGCTGAGTTGAGTCATTTGCGGCAATGGCTTCACGCCCTTGGTCTCCCCTTGTGGTTCCCGTCACAAGGGGGATGTGCAAATTAATGATGATTGTTTTATTCGCTCTATGGTTTTTAGCGGGGCTTAACTTTTAAGGCTACGGTCCCCACTAGAGGAGTGGATTACCTGTTGCGATGGGTAATCTGGTAAGACTACTCATTTGATGTCTAGTCAGGTGATTGTTGTGGTGTGGAGATTTGGGTATGTGATGTTATTGATTGTGTATTACTCTTATATTGTTTATTCAGTAACTGACCCGATTTATGTGTTTTGAAAACTGTGGTGATCCATTTGGGGATGGTGAGCAGTTGATCAGTAGGTATGCATAGGATAGCTCACGAGGCTTGACGGGATGGAGTCATCACCTAGTTTTTGATAGATAGTCTTCCACTGTTTTCATAATAACGTTTTTGATATGTTTTGGGATGTTTATTGTTCACAGTTGTAATACTTTAGTTTTGGAGGTTGGTTGTATGACATTAACAATTACACTTTTAAGTATGTTGTTTCTTTATGGTCTCTTTTGATATATTGTACCTCAGACAACCGAGATGGTAGCATCTCTATATGCTAGGGTGGTCTTGGCAATCCACCTTGGTATATGGGGATGTTACATATATTGATAAGATACTTGACCGGTTGAATATGATAAACTCTAAGAGAGGATTTTTGCCGATAAGTAGTGGGATAAGTTTGAATAAGTCACAGTGTCCTACTGAACATAAGGATAGTGAACGGACAAAATCGATTTCTTATGATTCCGTTGTTGGATCGATCATGTACGCTATAATGTGCACCCGTCCCGATATCTTGTATGCTTTGTGTATGACGAGTCGCTATCAGAAAAAAAATCCTAGCGAAAGTCACTGGATAGCCGTCACGAATATTTTTATGTACTTGAGAAGAACTAAAGATTCATTTTTAGTGTTTGAAGGGGATTGTGAGTTACGTGTGAAAGGTTACACGGATGCTAGTTTCCAAACAGATAAGGATGACTTGAAATCCCAGGCTGGTTTTGTCTTTATAATAAATGGAGGAGCGGTTTGCTGGAGAAGTTTTAAAGAGTCGGTCATTGCGGATTCAACAACGGAAGCTGGGTACATTGCAGCATTTGAAGCTGCAAAGGAAGCTGTTTGCATTCGACAATTTTTGGAATGACTAAGGGTAGTTCCGATAGCCAAAGATCCTATCACTATTTATTGTGATAACAGTGGGGCGATTTTTCAAACGAAAGAGCCCAAATATAGTAATAAGTATAGACATGTACATAGAAAATTTCATATAATTAGAGATTTCATTGAAATGAAGCAAATAACGGTTTGTAAGGTTGGGACAGATGAACTGTTGCTCATCCTTTAACCAATCCATTGTCTCAAGCTAAGCATGATAGTCATGTAGTTTCTATGGGATTGAGAAGAATGTCAGAACCATTATAAATTATAAGATATGTAATAATTAAGATATTGTAATAATTAATTCATATATGATAATCGCATTTATCTTTTAAGTTTTAGTGTATAAACTCAGTTGTTCAGTTTTATCTGAATTGAAGTACTTTATTTTATCCGAATAGGTTGTAGTGACAACGTTGAACCCTATTAACGTGAACTAGATTGACATTGTATTTTAGTCCCTAATTACTTAATGAGGTGACGTCTCGAAGTGACTAGCTTGTAAGTTGATTGTGAAAGTCCATAGACCTCTAATTAGACTCTCCAATTAGATTACCAAATTACTTTTAATTTAGTAATTTAGATCTATGTAACATGCATGCAAAAAGACATTATAAAATAAAATGTAAGAAATCGAATTTCCTTACATTGGTTATGGATAAAATAATGGGCACAACAAGATCTCCTATCTTGTTGTTCTTGAGCTATGTAAAATGGATGATCCTCCAAGGCAATGAANTTACATTGGTTATGGATAAAATAATGGGCACAACAAGATCTCCTATCTTGTTGTTCTTGAGCTATGTAAAATGGATGATCCTCCAAGGCAATGAACCTTCCAACAAGAAAGTCTCCTTCCAATTGCACCCAAGAACTAATACCCAAAAGATCTAATATATTAACTAGATATATATTAGATCTCCCTTGAATATATATAAATTGTAGTAATTGTGCCCATGTACCTCTAAATAAACACGGTTATAGCACCCATAATGGGTCCATTTTTTTATAATTTGTCTCACAATTTAATGTAAATGTTCCATTTTTATCATCTATTATGATAAAAACGTTTCCCAATTATTTCCGTCTCATAACACTCATTATATGTACATGTACTCTACATATACACATAATACGTACTAACACTAATCACATTAGATAATTAGTAAGAATTTAGTAATTAACAATTAATTTCTAAAACCCGTCTCAATTAATTTATTATTCAATTATCGCATAATTAAATAATAAATTCCGTCGGCCCGAGTTTTAAACTCGATCTCACTAAATTACTCAATCCACTAACTTTTAGTCAATTTATCACAGGACTTATTTTACTGTATCTCATACAGATGATTAGTTAATATTTGGGATTCGTTCCTATAGGTGTGACTGAAAGGGATCAGCTGAACACCGCCGTCACACGACAGTAACGTCAAACTCTAGTTAGCCAACCGTTACCGATATACATTGATCAGCTAACAAGTATTGCCAATGAATATCCCGAATATACTCCTTAAAATGAGATTTAATATATACAGGCACTATTGTGGAGGACACTTTCTCCAACAGATTGATGGTGAGTTCGACCGCCATAGGGTCATTTAAATGACTAGTCGATTACATAGGCAGATTGTGCAGACACTCTATCGAAGAGTGACCATTTACAGAGTCCTTTTGTTTCTTTATCTTGATCATGACAAGGACTTCTATCGTATTTTTTTTTAGTCGATTCCTTTAACTAGCGACTATTTGTCTAAGTCAGTACAGTTTACGATTGACTTTGGTTTTTGTCCTAAGTCACACTGTAAAAAGAGGCTGAAGGGCATTTTCTGGGTCATGGTGATCTGTGACTGAACAAATAAAATAGTTCAATAGGAATTGTCCACCCACGTCTGGGTTTATACATCTCAGGACCACACGAGGAGTTGTGACTTAAAATGCGTGACCACGCTCGGAATAGATCTATTGTATATTTTTCGGTCAGACAGTTACTCTCCTGATCGAGGAAACCACTCATGATATAATCATGTGCAATTACGACCTGAAAGACACCTTGCATTGAGTCAGAGATATAATGAACAAGAGAATCGGTAACTCACACTTGTGTCAGACAAGTGGGATATTGTTGAAGTATGTGTCCTCTACAATATTGCGTCTACATATTAAATCTCATAAGAGGAATAAACTTGGGATATATATATGTTTATTTTACTCGTCAGCTGATCAATGTTTACTGGTAACGATTAGCCGAATAGGGTTTGACGTTATTGTCGTATGACGACGGTGTTCAGCTGATCCCTTTCGGTTACACCTATAGGATGAAGCCCAATAGAAAAACTAATTATATTTTATATGATACAGTTTAATTATTACCTTAAATATTTTGATAATAGGTTAGTCAAGTGATTTTATTTGAGACGAGTTTAGAACTCGGGCCAAATAAATTTATTATTCGATTATATGATAATTGACTAATAAGTTTCATATCTTATGTTAATTTGATTAAATAAGACGATATTTATTAGTTAAAGGTTAAATTACTAAATAGTTGAGGCATGTGTATATATTGTGAGGCGAAGGTAATTAGCTAATTATAGTTGCAAGGGGTTGTAAAATTAGCTAATTGGGTTTTATTAGACCTATTATATATTGATATAATGATCAAATATCACTTAAAAGTTAAGTGTATATTATTTAATTAATTGTGACATTTAATTGTTAAATGGTCAAATTAACACTTAGTTATATAAGATAATTAATTAAGTATTTGAATTATAAGCATTTGTAAGACAAATGTCAAAAAAAAAATGGACCCAAAAAGCATCTCTTGTGCCGATTGTATTAAGAATGTAAAACACTCTATATTTTATCAAAATTGTAGACAAATTTGCCTAACTTTACCACTCTTTTATCTCTTATATATACAACTATCAAGGAAATTACGTCTCACGTGAAGCAGCAGTTTCCTTCTCTAGCTTACCAGTCTGTTTTAAAGTCTCATGCAAAAAACTATCTTCCGTTCTGGTATCACGATTGTCAGTACCAATTTCAATGCATAACCCTTTAAGAGAAATACGCCTTTTTCCGTTCTACTTCTACTTTATGGCTTGTTAATTTAGATACGGGATGATTTTCAAGTTCATTTCTTGCTTTCTTTGTTTTTGTTTGTTTTTTTTTTCTTTGTAACCCCTTTTCTTTTAATATATGATAAGTTTATTGTTGTCAAAAAAAAAAAAAAAGCTTTCGCATGTTGATTTTTTATAATCAAAAATATCTTCAAAAGCTCTCAATGAGCCGTTTTTCTATCATTGTTGTAAGAACAATAGTTGTTCTTTTAATTTTGATTAAAAACCTCATCAAATCATCTTAGATAATATGGAATATTAGATTTTATATATATAAATGGTATTACTAACTCTTAGTAATAATATGGAATATTAGATTTTATATTACTAACTATTAGTAATCTTCTTATATTTTTGGACGTTTTAAAGAGATAAAATATTCACATGCAAAAGTGAATCAAATGAGAAAATATGTAACAATTACTCAATATAGGGGGTGGCCGGTTGGGTAGGTGAGGGTGAGAGTTGTTGAGTGTATTTTTGCATGCAAGAATAATTACACACATAGGTAAGAGGAAAAGGTAATTGGAAAGAACAAAAGTATATGAGGCATGCACAATTATAATAATTGTGTCCAAGTGCCCATGTACCTCTCAATATACACGCTTATGGCACCCATATTGGGTCCATTTTGTTTTTATAATTTGTTTCACAAATTAATGTAAATGTTCCATTTTTATCATCTTTTATGATAAAAACATTTCCCAATTATTTCCGTCTCATAACACTCATTATATGTACATGTACTCTACATATACACAAAATTAGTACTAACACTAATCACATTAGATAATTAGTATAAATTTAGTAATTAACAATTAATTCCTAAAACCCGTCTCAATTAATTTATTATTCAA
>VHZZ01005163.1:8878-40176 GCA_009801015.1 Silene noctiflora
CGCTTCTATGTAATTAGTATATAAGCTCATAGTTGTACACATTGTAATCTATGCAATTCTAATACAATTCAAACCATTCTCATACTTCTATCACATACTACAGGGAAATTAAAAAATCAGTATCTCACCTCCATAGTAGTTAGACAAGCGCCATTTCCAACAGCTGGTAGATCACCAATAGTATCTCTGACTGTAATAGAACGGAAAGGAGCCCCGGTTGCTGTACTACGAACTGCAGCATACTGAGTATCTTTGCCCAGACTGATTTTGAGCTCTGAACCCGCAAAAACATGCATTGGCTCAGGCCAATCTGGCAGTGTCTCCTCAGGAGATGCAGCCCATATGAATGCACGTTTACGAGATTGTGATACACCAAAGGCTCCAGCATCAAGTATGCCAAATCTAACCTGGAAATTGCAATTGAACATATTTTGAGATAACAGTCAAACAAGGCAATGGCCAAACACAAATTATCATATGAGATTATCTCAAGATAATCATATCCAGACAAACTCCCATATGCCAACTTTTTACTCGAGTTTTGAGTGAATTAATGGATAATTTGGCTGAATATCTTTAAGCTAACTAGATTAGTTCACCATTATATTAATATGAAACCATTTCTTAAAACACTTGATAGCCAAATTCTTAATTATTTTTTACTTTTTTGACAAGATTCCATCAGTTTAGACTTTAGAGAGCATATTTGGTGAAGAACATATACTCGTATAATACAACAGAATGAAAAATCAATTTAGGACATACCTGATATCCCATTTCAAGAAGAGAAGCAATAGCTAAGCGAAAGGTCTGCCCTTTGTTGAATGACACAAAATTTCTCACATTCTCCAGAAGAAAATATTTAGGGCGGAAGTAATCAGCAAATGACAGGAAAGCCAAGATCATTTCACACTGGACCTTACTCCAAGCACTTTTGTTAAACCTATTCATTCCCGAAAAACCCTGACATGGAGGGCCTCCGTTTATAAAGTCAACCTGCCCAGGTCTGGGCAATTTGTTGATTTCATTTTCATTAAGCTTCTTCGCCTGATCTGATGCTTCGGGAGTTGAAATACAGTCATCTTCATCCCCACAAGCTGACATGATTGCGCTATATATTTCAAAATAAAATAATATTCAATACAAGAGAAAATAAGTCGGTCCAGCAAGATTCTTGTAAGCCGCAAATAATAATAACTAAAACGCTCATTGCAGATACAAATTTTCCAAGATTGTGAACGCATCACTAACTAGGCTGTAAGACAAACTGCATGCGAAAAAATTATGGTTACACAAATTAATAAATGAGAAAATGACATGAATAGTTGGAGGGTGGTTGGAGGGTGTTCATATGTACACAACCTTACCCCTGGTTGAACATGAGGGTGTTTCCAGGTGAATCTAATGAAACTTGCACCATGAGTCCACTAGTAATGAAGTGGCATAAAAGTACCACCTAGACAAAAAAAATCCGGAAGGCTTTAAAGCATGCTCACCTGAGGATCACATTGCAGTTGTTAACAAACACCGAGGCCTCAGGGTGGTTGAGGTTAAACGCTTCACCAGCGGGCTCTTCATACTCAATGGCCCATTTGGTCTGTGACACGCCTGCAGGGTGTAAGCAGATGAAATACTTTAGCAGTAGCATTTGGGTCTCTTCAATAATAAATAAAACATACATAATAAAACAAGCATGTTATCTAAAAAGCTAGTTTATCACTGACAGAAAATCAAGTCAGTGTATCAGCATTACCTGATCGTTCCAACCCTTCAGATAAGCCACCACAGCCAGCAAAGATATCAAGAGTCGCCAGCTGATTCTTAAAAGACTTTTTATCATCTAAATTCTCGCTATCATCAACTTCCTTACCCTTTCCTTTCTTCTTTCTGGCAACGAAATCATCAATAACAGGACTAAGTCTGACACTGTTGGGCAGCTGCAAAAGGGAAAATGACAACTTGAAGTTATGCTTACAAATACCACAGCTGATTAATTAAAAGTGTTCTTTCTGTAGTAACGAAAGCCCAACCTGTTTGATGGCTCCACTATCATAATCATATAAATGCTCGCAGAAAAAAACATTCTCAAAAACAGCTGGGTAATTTAAAGATGACATATCATGTTTTCTTCTGACTTCACACTTCCCCTGGAAAGCAGCTATAGGCAACGATTGTATTTGCTCACTAAAATAAACCTGAAAGCCAATAGAATAATAATTCAGCTAACTCCAACAAACATAAGAACAAATGTGAAAGTAGAGTATCTTTGCTCCCAAGGCAAAACAAGTTTAAATTCTGATACAGGAGAAACAGAATTAATAAGTTACGATCTTAAAGTTTACCTCTCGTACGTCAGTGCGATATGCTTTTTCTGCTGAGATGTCCTCAGGTCTAAAGTATCTACGAGCTTTAACTTTAATGGACTCTGGATCAGATCTTTTAGAAGCCTTGGGCTTCAAAATCTCCAAGAGCTGATAAATCACATATGGTTTCAAACCAACATTTCTGCTACTTTTGAAAGTTTCGCTTCCTTTCTCGTTTTCTGCTAGATAACGTGGTGCTACATAGAAGAAGTCATCAATGTTGTACTCAACTCCTTTGTAAACAAAGCCACTATCTGAAGAATTGACCTTTAAAATTTCTTTTTCATTCTCAGCCTCTCTAGCTTTGCAGGCGTGACATGTACCATTCCCAGTTGCCAACAAGTCTTTTTGCAGACAAAAGAAAGCACCTTTATGAGGCACATACAAGCTTTTGCAGTAGTATTCCAACGGCAATCCTTTGCTCTTCCTATCCTCTGCGTTTTCTCGATCAATCTTTTCATCCAAAGCATAAGCCTTTCGGTGTTGATACCCCCATGGCTTCTGGCGAATTTGAACCACTGTGCTATCTCTAATATCTTTTAATTCAAAGTCCAGACAACTATTTGTCAAGAACACCTCCCTCTCACTGGCAGCAGTTCCTAAAACAGTCTGAGATCCTCTCAGCATCAATCGTCCATGCGCCATTTTTTTCCCACTAGATTTTTCATACATAGATTCCACTAGATAAATAGGGGGTAGCTCTTCTAACTCAGATGTTTCAACAAGCACAAAACCCCCAACAACAACTAAATCTCCGTGGACAGTGGCTTGTTTGTAAAAACGTCCAATAGAGGTTTTCTGAATAGGCTCTCCTTCCCATTTAATTCCCTCAGATGAATGATTAACCTTTTTTGGCCTGCTGGCTTGGCTATTTTTCTCAGTCTTGTCAACAGAGGCATTTTCTTTTTCTATTTCTTCTTGCTCCTCTTCAAGATCTTCTTCCACATCTTCCTCTTCCTGAGCTTCTTCCTCTTTCACTTCAACCATGGCTACGTCCTTCAATTCCTCAGGAGAATAATTTGAATAAAACTCTCCCCATATTCTGTTAATTAATCTAGTGGTTGTCGCAGGCATTAATTTTCTCTTAGCAATAGGGACCATTTTAGCCATTGGGTTCAAGTTGGCTCCTTTCCTTGCCACACCCTTTTTCTTAACCAACCATTTTGTGTGGTGCCTTGTTTCCATTTTTTCCCTAAGTCCACTTACAAAAGGACAGTTCTTGATGGTATTATCAGGATACTCTGAGAACTGTTGTAGTAATATTTGGCCATGAACCACTACATATCTTTCCACTGCAACTGGATTTGAAGACGTAAATGCAGGGTGCTCCTTTCCAAATTCGGACAAACGTTTAATAATTTCTATAAAGGACAGACGTGCCACACGACTTTGCTCTTTTAACAGCGTAATGATGCCAACTCCAAGCCTAGCTGTTTTTAAGACCGTTTCATACCAGGGAGCATATTGTTTTGATGGCTTTCCAAGCCTATACCTGCAGGGGAAGTTTAAGAGTTAAACGCACTTGAAGCAAGAATATGAAGTAGTGAAAAAAATCGGTAAAGACTTGCCTTAGACTCCGTACTTTGATTCCACAAGGTTACCAGACCAATATGGTTTTTGGAAATATATGTATTTATAAGGTATAGAAAGATCTTTAACTCAACTAAAAAGTTGATCAAATTAGAAAACAAGACTAAAGTAAAATCTGATGTGAAAATGCTTCATATAGAAATGTCAAAAATGAGAATCCACATTAACAGTAAGGTGTAATTCAGGTTCAAAATTTTTACCGACAAATAGAAAGTCAAACAGCTCAGTTACATGAATTGCAAGGACAATTAGCGTGAATGTCAACAAAATTTAGAAAAAAGAAAAAGAAAAAATCACATAAGATCAAAGAAATGATGACTGTACCAGGCCATATCTGTTCTGATTGATATGAAAACCATGGATGCGCCAACCTCAATCATCCATTCTTTAATTGCACTCAAATAAATCGGAATTCCCCCTACATCAGGAACCTCGGAAGCAGATGAAGACTGAGCACCAGCATCAAAACAAAATCCACTTCCATCATCATCAGTCACAGTTCCGGATCCAAAAATTGTAACATCGATGTCATCACAAGGCTTCATGGGTAAAAGTTCCAGAGAAACAAGACGGGAGTCAGAATTATATAGCGACCAATTATGAAGCATGCTTCTAGGAAGTTGGTCGGGGTCACTGACATCCATGTCATTGTCAAAGATGATGTACTCATCAGTTTCTTCACTGTTAGGTTTGTAGTAAGCAGGGAGAGGATAGTCAATTGCAATTTCATCTTCGTTAATCTTGATATAGTACTTGTTTGAACCAGTGGGACGTCTCCCCTTCCTCTGGTTCATAGATCGCCAATCTTCTTCCTCTTGTAATAACCTGGCCAATTTTGCATCCTCGTCTTCTTCTTCAGAAGGGATTGATGAATTTGACTCCTTTTTTGTTTCACCATCCCCAATTTTAAGAGCCCCACCAGTAGCCAAGGGCATAAATGAAGGGGCAATCTCGCCATTCATTTTACATTCATCACGAAGCGCAACAAGCACAGGCAGGTCAATGAACTTTTGCTCCTTTATGTTGGACGTAGCATCCAATCCAATAAGCTGGTTGTAAATGAACTCACCCCGTGAAAGGATGAACTCCTTAATTGAAGCCCCAGGAGGGAAATTTTTGCTGCCATTCATTGCACGGACTAGAGCAGCAAGCAGCTCATCAAGAGTAATATCAGGATTACCTCCAGAAGACCTTGACAGTTTTTTGTAGGTTTCTATGCAGGCGTGTGCCTTCTCATAAAATAGCCCATATATTTTCCTGTAGGAGGCAGCAGGCTTCACACATGCGTAATCAGCTATATCAGTAGATACCCAAATTGTAGGGGTTCCATCTTCATAACCAGAAATATCCCAGGTTTCAATCCGACCAAAACCTTCACATTTTACACCCTTATCTTTAAGGGAATCACCAGAAGGCTCAAGTGGTAAGATAACACCTGAAATAAACAAGTCAGTAACTTCCAGCAACTCCACAGGCTGTGCTTTCCCTTCCCCGTCATGAAAAATGAAGTCTACAAGGCGTCGATTGGCTCTGGGATCGTCATGACCTGTAGTCAAGCCAATAGCAGCTATTTCATTCTCAACTGTGATCTCCCTTTTTCTGTCAACAAGATCGTCTTTCTCAGACATACGTACTGCTTTTTCCTTGAAGTTTGAACATGCTGCAGCGCGCTTTGGCATTCTTCGAGAAACCACATTGGTTTCCCCATTGGCATCATCTCGATCTCTCTTTTTCTGTTTCCCCTTAAATACTTTACCAGTTGACCCTTTTGATTGGGCAACATCAGATACCCCGTTCTCAGAGCCCGTCTTTCCTCCCTTCCCCATACCTGAATATGAAAAAGATAATAATAAATCAAGCACACTTACCAGAAAAGAGCAATCTAAATGGGAAAGTTACGGACTCTTTTAGATAAAACATCGTCATATCAGCAAGTGCATACATTATTTCCTTTGGTGTGATATAATTATAGATGACAATAAGTATACATGATAGTTTGACTAATTGTAAATATAAAGAGCATATCAAAGTAAGAAAATGACTCTATTTGTAAATAAAACATCTGCATATCAGCAAGTACATACATCATTTCTTTTGGTGTGATATTATTATAGACGACAATAAATATACATGATACTTTAACTAGTTGTAAAGTTAACGAGCATGTCAAATTAAGAAGATGACTACAGACAAGCAATAGATAACAGGGTGGAAGCAGCATGTACAAACAATTCCAATGCAAATTTGACCACATGGTAAATGAACTAACTTTTTGTATGAAAGTTTTATACTACTATTTTATATCTTGCAAATTTTTGATGAAAAACACTGCCAACAAAGTACTGAGTCCAATCTAAGACTACAAATAATCTCCAATTACAAGCAGCATATGTTAATGCGCTGAAGTGCACAGCAACTTATAATAGAGCATATAACAACGAATCTCGATTCTTAAAAGTTACGTCATTGCAGATTTTCAGTTCAAGATAGCAGGGTACATTACCAAATTCATAAATTTCGCATAGCAGTGCAAACAATTGTCAAATGCATATATAGTAATTCAAAGTTCCTCAAAACATAATCTTTTCTTTGCGTTTTGCCCATTTTTGGTGATAAGAAGATCGAAATTTATAATCGTAATTCCAAAATTTTTACACCATTTAATGCAACACCAAAACAAATCTTCAAAGACGGTGATTGCCACGAATCTACCAATTGTACTCCAATAAAACAGGATCCGCAGACTAATCTAGTTTTAACAACTGAAAGTGGTTCGCTACCAGACCCGCATTTCTTAAACAACATACTCACCCGGACCAATCATTTGTTTACCTTTGATTAAAATAAGCTCAAAATAAATATAAACAAATGATGTAGACACGGAAAGAGTATCACATTAGTAGTTGCATTAAGAAAAAGGTAGATGAATTCAACAACGAACTCGAAGTATACTTACTCAATTCCATTTGATTGTATACGTTTTCCAAAATAATTTTCAAATTCCTCTCAGGTATTTTGAAAAACGTATACAATCAAATGGAACATGAAACGATAATTATAAACTACTTCCTCCGTCTTAATCATTTGTTTAAATTTGATTAAAATACCCATCACAAAGAATATAAAAGGTAAACAAATGATTGGTACGGAGAGAATAGATAAATTAACGAACAAATCTATGAAAACAACCTAACAAGTTCCAACTAATGCACAATTCAACTTGCTATGAGAAACCTTTCGCATCTTCAAAAGAATCAAACACACAAAAGTAAAGAATTAAATGAACACAGTTGAATTAAACCGTATACATTCACGCTCCATTTCAAAAAACAAATATCATATAATTCAAAAAGAAAAAACTACATTCAATCGATTACGACATTCTACAAAAAAAATCAGTACGCAAATTCCTAACAAAAACATCATATAATTGAATTTAAACCGTACACATTCTACTCCCTCCGTCCCAATCATTTGTTTACTTTGATTAAAATACCCATAACAAAAAGGTAAACAAATGATTGGGACGGAGGAAATAGATAAATTTACGAATAGATCTACAAAAACAACAACAAATTCCTACCCAATGTACACTTTCGCTTGCTAAAAGTAACCTTTCGCTTCTTCAAAACAATCAAACACACATAAAAATAAAGAATTAAACCGTAAAAATTCAAGCTACATTAATCAGTAAAAAAGCGGATGACAACGAATAAAATAAACTGACCTTCTTCAGTCGATGAACAAGTGCGGCTGCGGTAGAATTACTAGGGTTTAGAAAGAATTCGGCGAGTGAAGTGAGTGAGGGGAAAATGGGGGTATAAATTAGGGTTTTTAGGGTTAGAAAAGGAAGATGAAGATGGAAAGAAATCGGAAAAATTGGGGGAGAAATGAGAAAGGGTGTTGAATTTGGATAGAGTTTTGGGATTTTTAAAGGAGAATATTGTTTTTGGGAGGGAAAACTCAGAAATGTTGAATAAGGCGGGAAATTTGGGGGATTTGGGGAATTTTGGGTGAAAATTCTGAGCGCTATTGTGAAATTGTGACTCAGGTCCTAGGTGAGTGTGTTAGTGATGATAATTACGACGACGACGATGACGACAATGATAGACGATGTTAAGGTTGGGATTGGATTGGATGAAAATTTGATTTTGAGGTAGAGGTAGGTATTTTAAAGAAGGTGGAGTGTGATTTTTTTAATTTTGCAGATGTTGGTTAATGCCCGTTATAGATGTGAGGTTTCTGGGTGAGTATTTCTCGGTGTGATTTACTTGAATGTTTTGAGTGTGATGACGTGATGGTGTTTTGATGAGTTGTTTATTTTTAAGATAAATTATGTGATGGGTGTTATTGTATGATGATGTGACTTAATTACTCTAATTAATAATACAGCAGCATTCGGAGAAGGTGGTAACCTCATTTGCCCAAATAACTCTACCATTAACTCTAGGAACAATATGCTCTAATGCACGAGCAACACCGTTGTTAATACGATTTGTATTCGACCAAATAATAGACTAAAAACTATGACTTAAAGCAATAATGTCCTCTGTGATGAGCGAGAAAATACTCCTCCCTTGCTTTCGCTCCTTGACCGCTTTAATCACCGGCAAGCTATCACTTTTCATCTCCATTGTATTTAAACCTCTAGTACATTTGGTTCATGGTCAGTGAATCAGGTTGAGGTTGAGGTTAGGTTGGGTTAGGTAGAAAGGTAATTATGAGGTAGGTATTTTAAAGAAGGTGGTGTGTGGTTTTTAGTTTCGTATGATGTTGTTTATGTTCATTATGGATATGATATTTTTGGGCGAGTTTCTCTTTTCGAGTGTAATGTCTGTGATGTTTGTCGAGTTGCTTGCTCTAAAGATGAATTAAGATTGTGATATCGTGTGTTAATGTCCGATGATGTGACACGTACAGTGGCTTAGTTACCTTGATTGCTATTGTCGTGCATTTGATTTGAGGTGTATGAGTGAAGGTCGTTTAGAAGATTTGACACGTACAGTGGCTTACTTACCTTGATTGTTATTGTCGTGCATTTGATTCGAGGTGTATGAGTGAAGGTCGTTTAGAAAATTGTACGATGTGTTATAATTTTGACTTCTTATGCCGTAGACTTCTTACAACATTACGTAATATAGAATGGTTTTTATTGAAAAATAATGGGATATGTCTATGATTATTCATGAATCATTGTTTTCCCTTCATAACTTTTTTTTAGAAGAGTGTTCTCGTTTGCGTGACCTTTTCGTGGAAATATTAAATTTTATTTTAGTAATCACTCCATGAAAGATAGAACAATTTAGGAAACTATTGAAAGACATTAATGCGTAATTAAATTTAAACATTGTAGAAGCTTGATACTCAAAAGTCTATGCGAAAAACTAACTAAATTAATAGTTGCACTAAAAACTGTTGAACATAAATTTACCGTTTTGAGATGTCATGTGACACAACCTGACATGACCCTCTTAGCCAAAAACTTAAGCTAATAACTGAAATTTAATCGATGGTTTAATATCATAATACACTCAATCACACAAAAGTTGTTTGAGCTTGAAGAATGGTCAATACACATTAAATTTCACTCGAGATTTCGGGGTCATCACCTCTGATACAATATGATATGATTATCTCAACCAATAGTTTAGGCTAGTCACTAGTGGATGAAACGTAATTAATGATTTAATCTTCTTAAATCGTGAACCTCAACTATACAATTAATATTTCACGTGCCCCCGATAATATTTAGTATGAGCATCTTCTTTAAGATCCTCGTATTACGTTGTATGCTTGTATGAGTATCTTCTCTAAGATTCTTGTATTTTGTCATTTCTATATACTCCATATCATTTATATTCGTCATATTCTACTTTTGTATTTCGATCAGACCATCCAGTTATTAAAAAGTCATGTAGTAATTCAAGGGCGTTTTTGGTTCAAAAGGCCTAAATGAAACTGAATGAAATGTCATACTATTAATTTGAGATCAAATGAGTCCCTTAATTTGAGTCCCCTAATTTTGAACTGCAATGATAGGACATCAGTGAACTCGAAAAGTAATACGGAGTATAAAAGTAGGGCCTGCGAATATAGCATTACATCTTCGATCCGTCACAATGATCTACCGTCAAACTGTTGTTCAGCCATTAACCTTATACAAATCACGTGTACTGAATAACTTACCAATATACCCCATACGCCATAAGTTGTCGAAACCTCTATAAATGAATTTCACCATATGATAACATGCTCCCCTTTATCCAAAGGGGAACAAGAAAATTGTAATGAACAAGCTGCAAATACATCACAAAAAAAAATCTGGCATCAAATGGTGGATAACACGGGAACACCCGCCGATATCTATCTACATCTACTTTCTTTTCCCATCTACAAAACTATGATAACATATAAGCAGAGCTGAAGAGGAAGAGCTCTGTATCAGGAAGCAACATCCATATATCCCACATTCCCACCCGAAAAGAATGCATTGATGACAAAATAAGTCATCATCATCATAATCATCTTCTTCAATCTTCATCCATATATTCTTCATGTGAATCTAGTATCGACCGGAAGGGGGTGGTGCTGGTGGCAGTCGATTTGGTGTGCGGCGGCTGCTTGAGTTTGAGCCGGATCCTCCTATATCACCATTCTGGGCCGGATCACTGTTTCGCCGGCTGTGCGACCTCGAAAAATCTGTGGTCCCATTTGCAGCAGCATCAAATGCATTTCTCCATTCATCACCAGCTCCTGGACCCCCAGTTCTGGGACTGCTTTCTGCGACATAAAGAATTAAACAAGTCCTCAATAAAAGGCACTATGATAGTATGATCAAAGACCAAGAATTAAACTACTATAGGCATTCATAGGCAATAACAGATGTAACAGTGAAATCGAGAATTGCTGATCATCTTGGCGATTGTTTTTCAGGCAATATTTCAAATAGGACTTTCTTTTTGTGTTAAAGTTGCCAAAATGATGAATGAAGGTGATGGCAGAGATCACAATATCCCTAGTAGACATCATTATTACCTGCACTAACCCCACTATCAGACCAGCTTGATGCAGCTGCTGCCCGGTTATCATGGATACTTAGTTGTCTCACTAGTTTTGATAGAATCGAGGACTGCTTTGTATAACGGTCTCTTCTACGCTTCACGTTGTGGTCTTCTTGAAGGAGTTCCTCAATCTTTGCCGAGCTCTGGGAACTGCAGAGTTTTAAAATAGAGCAAAATGAATTAAACTGAAGATTAACCGTGATACTGCATTATACAGCCTAATAACTGCAATCAAATTAAAAACTGAAACATAAATTCATGAACGACGGGCAGTTAAACCACAAGAAGAAACTCAGCACGGAGAAACTTGGAATCGGAAAAAAATTCTGTCTTAAAGAGTCCAGAGTCAATACTAATTGCAAATCTTTTACATCATTCGGCCAAAAAGAAATGATAACTATTCTATTCTCGTAAGTCCCAAAGAATTGATAATTTGAGACTATAAGCAACTTTAAATAGTTAACTTTCTATATTATCCGTAATAAAAGAAAGGATTGAAATGGATAGGTGAGAGTACAATTTCACTTTTGGTAAAGATGGCATTTCAACTGACCTTATTGAACTGTACAGTTGATTTAGCATATCCTCCTTTGCTTTCTCAACTTGGCAAAGCACGACAGCCTGTTCATAAAAAGGTTGCCAGGAACGTCAGAGAACACGAGATAATGCCTACGGTGAGGGAAGCTTGATAACAGATACTTTTACTGACTTTTGGTACATTGGCAGCAAGGCTATTTAGAACTGCTTCAATATATCCACGCACTTCTTGAGACATCCAACGAAGCTCTTCTTCTGGATCTGCAGGCCTCCTGGCCATTGTATCCTAATACATTGCAGAAAGCCGCAATCAAATTCATGCTAATTGCTAAGTGATGTGGAAGACATAATACGTCAATCACAGAACAGACATCGTTATGCTCCATTCAATCTTGATCTCCCCATTTCCTTTCATACAACAAAAATGGGGGGCTATTGTTTTAAAGGGTAGCGAGACTACACTAGCTGCAAATATAAACTCAAAGAAGTACAATATTTTATGATGCTGAGGCATTTCGTAGAGATCCTCTTCACAGAACAATCTAAAATACGAGGGGAAAATGAAAAAGCAGAGAAATGAACTCACAAGAGAACCATCAGAATGACTTTGGCGCATTGAAAGTCCATGTTCACCTATCCCTTGACCACCTTTGAATGTCGCAAAATTTTTCAACTTGCTCAACCACTCAACCTTGTCTGCCATACTCTCGGCTTTCAACAGAACAGCACTATGAGCTGCATGATCCCGAGACCATTTTGTATAACACCAACATACAAAAGTCAGATAACAAATTTCAGAAAAAAAAAAGGGAAGAAGGGGGGCATCATCTAATAATTGTCGTACCTTTAAGAACACTCTTGTATTGTACTTTCGACGTCAATTTTAAGACGAGGCTGGGCCCTTTATCTGGTCCATTTGACTTTTTGTCCTTTGAATTCTTCGGAGGGGCATCTTCGTCATCCATTACTTCTTCAACCACACAATCCTAAGAAATCACAGTAGAGAGCTTAATGTTTGCACAGGCTGTGGTACTACGCAAGCACGTGAGAAACATGCTGGACACAAACTTCACAGTATTGAGTATTCTACATTTGTGCAGCGTTTATATTCAATGATCCATACCTCCAAAGTGATGACACCACGGAAATGTCTTTCCTCTTGTTTCTTGGTGTACCCGAGCTGTGAAAAAAGAACACGATATTTAAACAAGTATAAAATCTAGTACATAATTTTGCCATAGATTCAAAAGTGGTATCCAACAAGCAAAACTTATCCGCCACTATATCATTTCTCCCTTAAGTGTGGCAGCTACGTAGCTATAAGGAGAGATAGAGCAAACACTAAATCGGGAGGTAACACCTCCAACATTCAGAGGTTCACAGTTCACTATGCAGATTTCTGTAATAATGAGCCACTACAATGATATATTCCATGCGACCTTAAAAATTTGCTTCAAATTTAACATTCTTGCTTTTACTTGCATCCCAATATATAAACCCACATGTATTCAAGATCAAGCCATTCATTCACATACACTACACGTGCTAGTGCGAAACAGTTTGTCTGGTGAAGCAAAGGACTTAACAGTAAATCACAGCCCTTATACCAAGGGGTTTTGCATTACAAACCTTTCCATTCTTTTCGTTCAACACAAACCATCGCCTGCTCCAACTGTTAGTTTTTGCGCTTTTCTTTAACAAAAATCCTGCATATATCAAAGAGAGCACACATATTATGTGATGACAAGCTATGCCCAGAGTAGATAAGCCTACAACTTGAATGCAAACACTCATTTACTGGGTAGAAGTTTAAAACTCAACAGTGACCCTTTTAGAAAAGAAATAGAAAAACAAAAATTCCATACAAGCAATTTCCATCAGAAATAGTGGGTAAAATGATTGGTCTTCTGAGGCATAAACTAATGTTAACTAATATGAGAACATAAAACTGTGGGTCGACATACGCATTGTGTTTATTTGTATTTTTAACTTGATATACGAGTAAAAATGAGCCTACAAATGAACATGTAAAATGCATAAAAGAGAAATTTTGACAGAACCAGCAGTTATCTCTCCCTCAGCACCCGCTTTCTTCAGGCCAGATCCCTCTTGTCCATCATTGTCTTTATCTTTTTCTTTATCAGACGGACCAGACTTGTCTTTAGTTGACTTTAGACTCCCACTCTGTTGGCTGCTTGTCTGCGGACTTGTCGCCTGAAGAAGAACATAGACGCTTAGAAACTTCTATAGTAAATAACAGCATGCCTGAAATCATAAGCACGTACAGATTAGATGATAAATAAACCAGAAAAAGAACGAGATTCTACCCTATTCAATATTGATTGCTCTGCATCTACGGCTTTCTTGGAAGATCGATTCTTTAGTTCATCTTCACGCCGTTGTCTCTCCATCCTGGAGATTCAGAGGAAATAATGGAGATTGGTCATTCTAAGCTACACATACAAATACCATTTTCTTCACAATAATTATTCTAATATAATAGGTATATTACACTATGACAATTGACAACCTTGTAACTTTTGAATCTAAGACGCTAACAACATTACTATCTACTACAAATTACAATGCCTCAAAGGCTCTAATCTAAGGCGCTCGGGGAGTGTTGGGTTTAGTCACATATGGCCTTATGTATGTGTTTAAAACGGCAAAGCTTTATCATCGGATGACCCATAACGAAAATGGGGTCACAAACTACTTCGAAAAAGGCTGCAACTTGTCTCTCTTTGCAAGATGAGAACAGCAAAAAATTTAGTGTCATTTTTCTTATTTTAGTAATATTCTAACGCCAAATAGTTGTGGGTCTTTGATCACTTGGAATTGGAGAACTTTTAATAGAAAATGATACATATAGATATATAAAGGTTACACTGATCACACGGCTCATAGGGCTCAGAATAAGAATTAAAAAATCACGTACTCCGCATATATATATACACATTGTTTATTAGCGATCCCATAACAAACCACAATAAATACTTGCAATAGTCAAACAACCTTTTGGAATTAGAGAAACCATCAAACACATCTTTTTGAAACCATAAATGTTGAAATACAACCTATGTTACTCAGACTCGTTTAGAAGTATCCGACACGGGTACGTGTCTAAGTGTCGGACTCGGCTATTTTTATGAAAAATATGCATATTTTGGTTCAAAACGAGGTGTCCAAGTGTCATACCCATGTCCGAGTGTCGAGTGTCGGACACGGGTACGCCAGGGAAATAGAAGAGTCGGAGTAACATAGAATACAACACAACCATGTATGTGGTATCATAACTAGTTTGGCTGGCAAGGCACACCACCACATTACAGAGACAGGAAAACCTAATGTGTCCATGAGTTACCAAAATGACATGCAATTGACGTTGGAACCTTGACATGAAACAAAATTTATTGCCTAAGCTTTCCAAAGATAGTAGCAGAATATTTCTCTCGATTTACACCTCTTTTTAGAAATCAAACTCCAACTCTTAATAAGCCAAACATGTAATCTAAAGTATTATTGACCACCACATACGGAGTATATAACTTCAATTCAGATAATTATCCAGGAAAGTTTATTATTAAGCAAACATACCGTCTTTGCACCAAACGAATAAAATGCTGCGGTGGTACAAAAGCACGCTCCATGTCTACCAAGTCAACAACCATTTGCTTTGCTTTATTCTTAAAGACATCAAGTGCTCCAGTTGCAATTGCAACCACCTGTTTTAGTTTTATAAAAGTTGTCAGATAGAGAAACCAATATTCTGAATATCAACTGTTTTTTCCCATGTTTGTTTGCCCATTTATATTTCTGTTCAAACAAATGAAAAATATGTAGAATCTATTCTTACAATAAACCATTGATGGAGATATGAGTGTCTTATGATAAGAGATCGAATTCATCAGTGATGAAGATATGATTACCTCCCTCTTAAAAGGTGGGTATCTTCCAAGGCCAGGTGTTGCGTTTGCAGCTTGAGACACTATATCAACCAGTACATGGTGCACCTATTATAAGAAGTGTTAAAGACAAAAGCGTTAATTAAATGCAAAAAGTATAATGATTGAGAATGTAGAGTTCCAGACATCCAACATTCAGAAACCAAAGGTACTTATGAGTAATGATCACCTCATCAACACAAAGCTTTGAGGGTTCTTTTGCCATCTCAAGGACAATTTTAATCAAGGATCTTAAACCTTTTTCCGGAGATATAAGGTATGGCTGGTAACCATCTGCTTCTAGAACAATCTGATAAAATGAGAAAGGCGTACAAAGCAAGTTAGTTGCTATTTCAATCAGCTAGTTTACTAAGAAGTAAAAAGCACTGAACATTTTTCTTGCAGCAATGAGTGAGGACAAAGAAAGGAACAAAAAGAGCAAGTACCCTCTTCACATTGTTAATATCAAAGTGTCTATCCAAGGGAAGCTGCTTTATTCTGTTGGGAAAATTTCCTTCAAAACTGGCAACGATTTTATACCCATTACCCTAAAATAACAACATACTCTCAGTAAACCAGTAAATGATCACTATTCAGGTGAAAAATGCTAGTAATTGCATATCATATGCCAACATGACCAATTAAAGAGTCGCATTAAATCGCATAAAAAACGTTACACTAGCAACTTGAATATCCATTACCTCACCACCAGTGACATGTCTCAAAAATTTCTCCTCAAATTCACGACAAAGCTCTAAGGCCAGGGCTCTTGTACCTTCAATACTGGAAACCATGGACTCCCCAAGTTTTACTAATTCATCCTGAATAATCTGAGATTTGCCTTGAAGCCTAAAAGGGAAAAGCCATGTAAGAGATTCAGAAACATAATAGACCATTTATCCATCGAAACTTCACAACATGAGTTTCTACTCCTTGAAACCACTAGCACCTTATTCATCAATAAGCTAATCAAATTAATTGGTAAATTTTATAGCAATACTACTTCCTGTTTATCAGGATAATGCCACACGTCTAGGTCCTACATCAACCATCACTACAGCTTCGTGAATCAAGGACCAAAAAATTATTATATTTATTTAAGGTAACATCATGAAGGGGAGCCTTGGCGCACTGACCGTGACGTCACGGGTTCAAGTCCTTGGAGCGGCCTCTTGCCAAAATGGCAAGGGAGGGATTGCCCCAATTACACCCTTGTGGTGGGACCCTTCCCCGAACCCTCGCCTAGCGGGGACGCCATCATGCACCGGGCTGCCCTTCTTTTTTTTTTTTATTTAAGGTAACATCATCAGTATAGGATTTGAAGACAACCACTTTAAGTCTAAGTGGGAAAGAACATATTGATTTTCTTTATTTTTCAATACAAAATTACAAAGTATTAAAAGTTCAAAGTAATTAACTCTTCCACCCTAGACATCATGGAATATGGTATTTTCTTGTCAAACACCAAGGCGCATAAATAATCTAGGCAAGCTGAAGACATTGCAAGTAACATAATGAAGAAGAAAGTTGGATTACACCGTACACACAGAATAGATATTCATGAACAAACAGGAACAAACAGAAAGAAACCGAATGAACACAGACAGTTCTCTGCTCTACAAGCATAGTGATATTCAGTAAAGAAGAGCGAAAATTACCCAGAGAGGAGATTTGGAAGCCTGACTTTCATACGATTGCGTATTTGAGCAGCCAACGCTTCAACTAAAGCTACTCTACCAAGTTTACTTTGGGGTGCCCCAGTTAAAATTGACTTCAGGCTCTCGCTTTCAGCTCGCCAAGCAGTTTCCAAGGAGTTCTCAGACCCACCATTTCCAGATTGTGCAGTAGCTATTGAAACCGACTGACCTATTAAAGCAACCCATGGGATGTCAGCTGTACTTCTAGGTCCTTGACCCTGTAGTAAAGCCTGGACAGCAGCGAGCGCTTTAGATTCAGAAGCAGCTTGATCTACTTTGCTGATAACACCGATTGTTCTGGTTCCTTGAAATAAATAAAAGACGGGCTCAATAATAGCACACAATGTAGACCAAAGAGAAAGCACATCAGACCCCAACCTAATCTTTCTAATACGAGTAAATACAAAAAGTCACCTTCGGCATCATATTCCTTAGCTAGCCTGAGAGCTTTTGATGAAGAAACTTCTGGCGCCTGAGCAGCAGGAATTATCACCAACAAAACAGCATCGTTGCGTGCCACATACTCACTTATCTACGATAAGGAAAGATTATGATTGTACGAAAACGTCTCAGAACCAAATATTAAATAAAGAAGTGAGAAAAAAGTATATACAAACGCATCATTGTGTGTGTAGTTCTGTACAATTAACTCTGGCAAAAATCGTGAGAAAAAAGAATATAACTCACCATTGATTCATCAACAATCCGTTGATCCAACCCAGGTAGATCAATTAATTTTAAAGGTGGAGCTGAACAGAGAAATACAGATTAGTCAGGAAGTATATACAGTAGAAGCTAGAGTGACATAAACACCAACCATCTATATTATTCAATCTGTTTATCAATACATATCGACACACACAAATTAGTTAAGAGTTAAGACATCAAAGTGTCCATGCTTTCTACTGTTGATAGTCCAATACTTTAGCAGCTGTGAACGATAAAGCTGAAAAGAACGACATGAACCTCTGGGACTAGTCCAAGTCTTATATGTCACATACCATGTCAAACTATGAAAAAACAAACCAACAAGAAGTCTCACTTTATAATGCATGCAATCACGCATTGACCAAGAAAAACAAGAACTAGCAATAGAACCAACCTGTACTTGTCCGAAGCTTCAAGTATATCTCATCACGACCCTTTCCAGACGCTTTGCTGAGCCGATCCTGAAGTGAATGTCTCAAAGCACCTGTTAATAGAAAAAAATGCTTTTTTGTAAGTAGAAGTTCACAAAGTAGTTTAGAAGTTAAGAGCTTGCAGCTCAAGGAGAGAAAAGGCAACTGAAAAATATCCAATCCAATTATTTAAAAGGTAAGAGCCTTACTTGCAGAAACCTGTTGGGTTTTATTGTCAATTTGCAACACAATGGATTTACTACTGAGAGAACCGTCTCTGCTCAAATCGATGCTTATGGGAGCCCTCGTAGCTCCATTTTCACCAGTTGGCTGTCCAGAGGAGAGAAGTCAATTCATAGTTTTGAAAAGGCCCATTGCACACAAAGTAGGGAAATAGAAATATGTTTAAAAACTTACCAAAACAGGATGCCCAATCAGACTGTTAAGTACTGCTGATTTACCTGCACCCTGAACAATTATATCCAAGGAGATTTTCAAACTCAACGAGCACAAAACACATCAAAAGAAAAGGTAAAAACTGTTTTCCATAAAATGATAAGACAATTCAACCAAAGTTATTTATTTATTTGGTAAGTAAAATATAATATAAGTAAATGAACACCAAGGGCGTGACGCCCATCTACAAAAAAGATATCATGAGGATGACACCAACATACAAAAAGATGCCCATAGAGCATGGTCTAAAGTTGTGGTAGCAATTATCGCACTGATATTTATTTTACAAGTTTTTGTAGATAGTTTATCAACAATTGGCAATTTCAAATAAAGTTAAGATTAATTATATTTAGAATAATTGATTTGACAAATGTTATACAATTTTTAAGAGCTTTTCATTAGAAAGTTTGGGTGGTACAAGATATAACTCATTCATCAGTTCATCCCGGGTTAGTCGCAGGCCGTATCGGGCCTAGTAGGCCGATACAAGTTATAAATCGCTCGGCTGATATTTTCCTATTTATAATTTACCCAATAAGTCTCAGGTTATCTTGTACTGGCCGATACCAATACATCTCAGGCGATATGATACGTTTCGGCCAAGATTTTGAACCATGCCGTGGAGCGATCTTGCAAATAAATGGCAGTAAACCAAAAACTAACCATGGAAAAGATACAGCTTCTAAGTCATCCCCATACGGTATAAATACTCAATGGAGACACGCTTAACCTTATTCTGTATTATATAATCTAGGGTGGGTATATCAAAATTTAAATGATCCATAGCTAGGTAAGAAAACAAAGGGAATTCAAATATCCCACAAGAACATAAAAGTTTGTTAACAATTATAACAAATCGTTCAAAAAACATTTGAATCCAAAACTAAGCTAACTCTAATAGCAACTATGTTTGGTAGTTGGCAACTTGGCACTCTAGAGAAGGGTTTCACATATTTATAGCAGTAGACAATATCAAGCACCAGGTTCTTTGATTAAAAACTCTCTTATACTGTTATATGTAAACCCCCACATTTGTCAATGCAACAGTTTCTTCCAAACTTTGTCAGGTTCTACAAAAGGGACGTATCTGATCCAGCACCGCCTCAATATCATTACCGCAGGAATTCAAACACAAATATTAGGTTAACAAGTTCTGCAAAGAGGATAATTTTTCCCTTGACATGAGAGTATGCACGTTATTTTCCTAAAGTTCAGTAAATGTGCTCTAAAAGCAAATATTGGAAAAGGCAACAAATCTAATATACCGAAATTGTCATATGGGCATGTTTGGATCAAAGCACGTATAATAAAGAAGCAATAGGACCAAAGTAAGGAGCAACTATAGTTGAAGGTGGAGGTGATTGAAGGGGGGTAGCGAGTAGCGGAACTCCTACCTCCATTTTGGTGAAAGACATCAATTCTCCCGCCCTTATCCAAACAAACCCAACCACTAATCGTCCCTTATTTTAAACCCCTTTAGGCCATTACCCCACCAGCCCAACCCAACCCTCTCTCAAGTCTTAATACTGAACTTCAATAGTGCCATATGCAAACAGAAAGTTAAATAGTCCAATTTTGTTGGATAAACTAAGCTCGTAAGAATAATGTCAAAGCATTGATCCAAAAATGAGTTGGGGCCAGCTCAGACGAATATTAGTACAACAACATTATCCCAGTAATGCTGGGGTGGGTTGGGTTAGGTTGGATGTACATAGCCTCACCCGTGAGTTAGGGACACAAAAAGGTTGTTTCCGAATGACACAAAGTGAGATTTCCGTTGAGAACAACATCGAATGACAGTTACCTCATAAATAGAAGAAGAGATGTTGGATTATTGAGTCATTTTACATTATTCCATCATTATAGTGAAACGGAAAAATGAAAGTAGAAAAAAAAAAAGTATAGTAAAATGAAGGTGAGATAGGTACAACAAAGATAAAATTCAAAAAAAAAAAAAAAAAAAAAAAAAAAAAGAAAGAAAGAAAAGCTCTTTGAACAAGAGTTATGAACAAATAAGGGAGAAAAAAAATGTAAAGAATAACCATGAGGAGAAAGTAATACAAAAAATTAGGAGAGATAACAAAGCAAAGACTCACGTGAAACAATGAAATTTTAAAATTCAAACCAGAAAAGGAAAAAAGAATGATAAATATCAAAGTAAAACTCCATTTATAAATAAATTATTTCCATAATAAGTAGACTTCTAACGTTTCCGGTCACTTCTATTGTGTTCATGCTTCCTTAGGCATTCACCTACCCCTCACAAGTTTCTCAGTTCCGTAACGTCCAAGCCTCCTAGCCACGGCATCACTTCATCTGTCTCACAAGACCACACCAAACAACCTTAGGCAGATCTCTCTTATCTTCATTAAATGCAACTCTTACTTTCTCTTGAATCATCTGAATCCTCAGTCGGATGGCACACATGCCACTGTATCATACACAAGCTCTACCAGATTTATCTTATGAAATATGAACGTTACTAAGCTCAAAGTTATGTATGATAAAATTCCATTTTGTTTAGAATTATCATCAACTTGGTAAAGTTAACTTTGCAACCTTGTATATCTATAAACACGAGAAGACCTTAGAAGGCTGAGCAGGACCCTAAAATTTATGTTTTTCTGTTTTTGGTAATTGTACTCTATATGAACCAAGTGCAGCCCCCTAATGTTTATCAAGGATTCAGCCTTTTCTCCTCCCCCATTTTTTCTGACAAGATTAGTCTTTGTACAATCACATATTTTCAGTGTCAATTATTTTACATATCATGTCTATGATCGATAAGGACGAAGGAAGCCACTATCGGTTCAACCAATCCCCATAAACTGTAATTAAATTAGGTTTTTCTTATTTGCTTTCTCAAGGCTGAGTGATCTCAGAAATACTTTTCAAAAAAGCTTAAATTTAGTAGCCTGAATCCATTCTCAGTTTCTCATACATAATGGATTTATCGTAGCATGGCCTTCTTAACCTCAATTACAACCGAGCGTCTACATACATCGTGAGGTAAATATGCAAATCACAGACACAAGACAAAGCACAACAAAATTTAATGTACCCGATCCTCTGAACTCTTTCAAGATCACGTGTCTTTGTCCTACTTTATTACCACATAGTTGTCTCACTTTCCATTTCCAATAGAGCCAAAGACACATTGCTCTTTGGTTCTGGATTCTGATGGAATAAAGCAAAGTTCACTTAAAGCGCTTCATTCGAAGTCATGCCAAAACAGCCTCTATGGATTAACAAGCCTCTCACACAGAGGTTAGATTATGTACATCTGACCCCCTATCTATTATCTACGGAGGCCCTTAGGCAATGGGGAATGTTTCTAGTGAGTCGGCAAATCAGAAAAGAAATACAATAATCAGAATTTTAATACACACGGAAACTAACCTGAAACTTGAATGCACACATTATCTCTTACCATCACAAACATGTTTAAAAGTCTATGCAATATATTTCAACTGACAGTTAACTATTTGTTATAGTCGTCTATTAGATCATTGGTCAGCGGTCTACAAAAACCAGATCACAACAACTTCCTGTCAGTATGATGATCGCTGACGGTACACCATACCAGGTTCTCGGGGATAAGATAAGCGACTTTGCAATGAAAACGAATAACACTCCTATGAAACAGGAGCAGATCAGGCTTGTAGCAAAAAAGTACAGTTCCATGGCTATCTATGTAACCGTAGTTTTAGCTGAACTAACCATAGTTACATTACGACAAGAAGAACAGTGCATCACAGCTTGATCCACAAGCATCAGTTCAACCATAACCATAAACTCATATCTATAAATCCAAGGTTTTGGCCTCGCCCTTTAGGTAAGTATTTCAACTGTCACACTAGAAACTCGACTCTAGTTTCGTAGTTAGCCAAACTACTGGCACTAACCATGCAAAACAAAAGCTTCAAACACACGCATTGATTCAATCACACTGAGTTCAATTCAACAATAACAATGATCACCGACACTATCTAACCAAATCATAATGTCTCCAATCAAACAGCTAAATCACATAAATTCAAGCAGATCTATAACAATTAAAGCAAACAAACTGAAACCGAAACGAAAAAAGGAAGTTAACGGTAACATACAACATTGCCTAAGGTGACAGCGTTAAGAAAAGTGGAATTTCGCCGCGACGAAGAATCGGAAGTGTCATCGAGATCATCATCAGCAAGAACAGCAGCAGCTTGCCGCATCGAATCAGAAAGCTGCGACAATTCTTCAATCGCCTCCATTAATGGCAGCTTCTTCAACACTTGTTCTTCTTAACGTTATAGATCAAATCGATCGAATGTGAGCAATCGAAGTAGATCAAACGCCAGGAATGGATGAGATCAGTGAAAATGGATGAAAGAGAAACCCTAAATCGGAAAAAAGGGGGATTTGATTTTGTTGAAAGTGAGAGAGATGATCGGAAAAATGTTGAAACAAATGTGGGAAGTTAAGTTTTAGAAGTTTTGTTTGGTGCGGTGGAGAAACAAACGGGAAATTGCTTCGAAAGGAAACTAGTTCAATGCTTCGTTTCCTTTTCAAAATGAACGATGTGTGATGCTCCCAATTTATTTGATTGGGTTTGATTTGGAGTTCTCCTTAGCAGGACTAAGTTTTCAACACCAAAAATTACCGTAATTGTTAAATTCCGCGCACTAATTTATTCAATTTCTCGCATTTTTTCCCATTATTTCAATTATACCCCTCTTATTTTTCACCCCCAATCAAAAGAAAAACAAGAGAGGGAAATAAGGGAGATTGAACCCAAACACCCAACGCCCTCCCCAACCACCGTTCCAGCGCTGCCGACCACCACTCCACACTCCCATCCCCGCGCCGACCACCACTCCACACCCCCAGCACCACGCCGAGCACTCCTCCCTGCACTTTTCGAATTTTGATTTTTAATTGGTGAATGTTATACAATCAATTTTGGAGGTTTTTTAGGATAAATTACAAATAACCACCATGTATTTCTATTTTCACAAATAACCCCCAAAGTTTTACGTATACTTCCCAATCACCACCGTATACTTGAACTGATACTCGTTTTTCATATTTTCCGACTCATTAATGAAAAATTTACGCGGAATACCCATATTACCCCCACTTACTTACATTCACTAACTTTACCCAAACATAACCAACCCCATATTCAATCAAGTGTTCTCCAATATATACTTTCAAACCCTAAATCAATTCAATTGACCATGATTACCCTCAATTCAATAGTTCACATTTTTGGGCTAATATTTCGCTCGAAGGCATTCGAGAAAACACTGAAACTTATTTACTTTGTGTGTGTGTATACTCTTGCTTTTATAGTCTTGTTTTCTACTTCGTATAATAATTGTTCGTCTTTCGGCATGAATTCAAGACCAATGGTGATGCATCCTCGTTACAATTCTAGTTGGGATCCCATGGTTTCTCTTGTCAAAGCGCGAATTTTGGCGCTTCTACAGTGGTTACACAGGCTGAATTGTCCCACATCGCCAACTACCCCTCAGATCCGAACATTGCTTAATTGCTGCCTAAGCTAGTGAATCCCTATAGCGTTTCCGGGGGTTCACAAATTCCCAAAGATCTCTTTCTTCAAAATAATGTATCTATGAAAAGCGTGATGGGTGAGAAGCATTCAAGCGGTCAACCCCTAAGAATGTAAACTGATTGAATTGGGGGTAATCATGGTCGATTAAATTGGATCAATTAATTTGGGGGATTTTGGGATTTAGGGTTTGAAAGTGTAAATTGATTTGGGGAATTGGGGAACACTTGATTGAATATTTTTTTTTTTTTTGTTGACCAGGAGTATCCCCTACCGACAGCTGGGGCAATCTCCTTCGGGGTATTGAAGCCAATTTAATGGGTTGACCCCTCCCATGTTTGACTTTTTCATTCACAAGAGTCAGGAATCGAACCCCTGACCACTTGTTTAAGAGATGAGAGCCCTTACCACTCACACCAGCCAACTTTGGTACACTTGATTGAATATGGGAGTTAGTGAATGTAACTAAGTGGGGGTAATTTGGGTATTCCGCGTAAATTTTTCATTAACGAATCGGAAAATATAAAAAACGAGTATCGGTTTAAAAATACGGTGGTGATCGGGGAGTATACGTAAAATTTTAGGGTTATTTGTAAAAACAGAAATACGTGGTGGTTATTTGTAAAAATACGCAAATACATTGTGGTTATTTGTAATTTATCCGTTTTTTTATGAATGAGTCAATTGTTTCTTGCATTTGTGTTTTGTTATTAAATTAATTTTACTAGGGTTAGTTCATAATCTACATCATAATTCAATTAGGGTTTGTGTGGTTGAAGGGGGTGGTTGTGGTACGTAGTTGTGGGTGATGGGGTGTCATTAGTGACGGTTGCTTTAGGGGAGGGCGTCGACGGCAGCATCTGCAGTGGAGGGTGGTGGCTGTAGGGGAAAGTACGGTGGCTATAAAGGTGGATTCAGTGATTTGGGCAGCAAATTTGGGGGAAGGTAGGTGGTGCGACGGCTAGAGGTGTATGGCGGTGGCTGTAGAGGATGGCGCCGATCCTGGGTAGGTTAGGGTAGGGGTGGCGGAGCTAGGGAGGGTGTGGTAGGGTGGCAGTGTGTCGATGTTTTTTTTTTTTTTTTCACTCTTATTTTGTTTGTCTGTGAGTAGGAAATGAGAGGGTTAAAGTCTGAACAAGTTTGTAATTTGCGCGGGATTTAACATGTCCCAAAATTAGAGCCCATAGACACAAAACGAAATTTATGAGTCTGTGTTGAGGTTTAATGATTCATTTATGTAAGTGGATTGACACGAGATTCGTTGAGGTCAAGTTCGGGTTGAGTTCTATAAACACGAACCCGACACGAAATTAACATGTTTGGGAAAACACGACACAAATCTGACAAGAAATTAAGGGGTTTGGGCTAAAGTTTGATGACCATTTATGTATGTGGGTTGACACAAGAATTAATTGGGTTGAGTTAGGATTAAAGGGTTCATGACCCCGTTTACAAGTAACACGAACCTGACAAAACCTGATCGGTTTGGAGAAAAAAGAACATACATCGGATGTATTACCTCAGATTTTACTTGTTTTTGAGCATATGTGTATTTTTTCTGATCTTATCATCTCAAACTTTATTTATTTTTGAGCATATATGTATTTTTTCTAAGCTAATAAAGTTTATAAGTTATTTTTTTTTTCACATCAAAACTCAAATTTAACTAAGTTTGTAGATAATGTTTTTGAGTTTTATTGTAATTTTTTTATGTTAATGTTTGAGTGAATGAACTCAAAAACTTTAAAACTCATAATGTCTAAAAGAAAACTCAAAAAATTTATTATAATTCTCAGAAACTATAAAATTGGTGGTAGTACATCGGATGTATAATCCACCTACTGGTCTGTTTGTCATGTGTAACGAAAATCATCGAGTTAAAATTAAGGAGGATTTGAATTATAAATGAAACCGAAACAAAGTTAACACAGCTAAATTAAAGTGAACTAAAATTAAGTTTAATAAACGCGACCAAGTATATGAGATTTAGATCTTCGAAAAGAGCTATCGAGATTGGAAGAAACAATGTTCGCAAGCAGCCTTGAGCTGCCTCATTAATTACCGCTCTCTTTAAAATCAAATGTGGTAGCAAATAGCAACCATCAAGATCTCGTCAACAATGCTATCAACATAAGAAGTTATAGAGGTTTGCCGGCTTTAAGCTCAGAGAAAGCTGCAATGAACCAGTTTCGAGGATCACCGAATGCACACCCATTTGCCACGCCATATTAAGCCAAAGCAATTTTCGCCTCCGCAACCTCCCACATCCCACTAAGCTCAGCTCTAACCTTGTTGTACTGCTGCTCCCACAACACTTCCCAAATGGTTACGAACCACTACCCCAAACTCACTTTCTTATGTCAGCAATGCCTCGGGTGTGCAACCAATGCACTTTGTGTTGCACTTTCCCGTCTCCTGCTCCCGTCATGACCTCACTGCACACTTCCATAAAATTGACACAATAATATAATATCGCACAACATTTTCGATTAGAATGTCAGCAGTCACGCCTTAGAACAGTGAAATTGCCCAACAAATCATGATACATCTAGACTTCTCTTCATTCCCCTTCACTCCTGTTCAGAACCAGTCCTCCATACTCGCACGATGCCTCCACTCCATAATGGGTCCTTGTCTCTAATGTTAGAGGACACATCTCCTTGCTCTAACCTCTACCTAATAAATCCATATCTCGACTTCACAATGTACTCGCCCGAATATTCAAAAATCAGCTATCACATCATGTCACTGATCCTTGATGAATTTGAATATAAATGCAATCGTCAAGAAAATGATCACCTTACTATCGATAAAACCAAATGAATCATCACAAAATAAACAGAACTTAGTTCAAATCCAATCAATTTCCATGCGTCATGCCAAGATGGTAGACCAAAACTGCAGCTAAAGCCATCCCATGCGCCTGAAAGAATGACCAGAAGCACAAAACTCTTAACAAACATTGCAAGGTCAACGAAATATACTTACCAACTAAGCGAGCTGACAATTAAAAATGGACAATTTTATTTTTAGCAAATTAGGCTGTTTTAGATATACCTTTTGAGTTTATCAGCAGTGAGAACGTCAACCTTTTGGTCGAGCAATGCAAGACTTTCCGAATAAGAACTGAACTTGGTTGATTCACTAACAAGAAGACCAAGTTCCTTAATTTGCTTAGTCTTAAGATCATAGGACACCAGGGGGTACGGCTCTTCTCTGAGTACCTTGGCAAACCCGATTAATTCCTGATTCTCTCCCAAGTATTCGACTGGACCACAATGGCACAAGTCAGGTAACATTCTATGTTCAATGCACAAGATTTTGCACCATGAACTCTCTACATTGTAGTCTTGTGTCACCCAAATTTGACACTTCGTTACAAAACAGACGTACAAACCATTAACGGATCCCACGAAATGATAGCGGGGCGAGCCGGGCGACCCAA
Source organism: Silene noctiflora (assembly GCA_009801015.1). Taxonomy (NCBI): domain Eukaryota; kingdom Viridiplantae; phylum Streptophyta; class Magnoliopsida; order Caryophyllales; family Caryophyllaceae; genus Silene; species Silene noctiflora. The sequence continues at coordinate 36,647 of VHZZ01005163.1, forward strand.
AAGAACGTGTGAACAAAGGGCAGATTGAAGTGTAAAGTATTTTTCCTAATTTTAACTGAGCTAAATCACGAAAGAACATGCACACTGCTTGAATTTTTCGGTTTCTGAACGCTTCGAAATCTCTTTGCATAAAATTAAGGAATTGGCATTGTTTCGGGTGTAATACTTAAGGTGTGCAACCATAAAAGTAGGGGAAACAATAAGGGAATGTCAAGATTTGCAGACACAGCGACACATACCTAAGGTTTTTACAGGAAGTTTCTTTAAGATTTCGAACCATATGTCTTCAGAGTTACATGGGTTTACATCTGACATTTTTAATGGATGAAGAGTTTGGTAGATAATGAAATGAACTAGTGAAGGACGAATTAATCAGTGTGAGTATATAGTTGAGTATTTAAGGTATGTTGAGAGATTAAACGAATATACTTAGAACTTAGAAGGAAGGAACTTGTGCTTTAGAAAAAGTTCAATTTAGGGAAGGTGAGAATGTGAGATTTGGGTCATTTGAAACAATAATCCATCCTATATCCCTTTTTCTCATATTAATCTATCCTAATATTTAATTGAGAATAATATCCTCTGACGTCATTTAATTTGTACTTCTAGTTGTTGTATGGTGCGCTTTGTTTAGACTGTTCAAATGAACAGTAACAGAAAGAGGGTCGTTTAACACTGTTCAAATGAACAGTAACAAGCCTTAGAGCATCCACAATAGAGAGGATGATATCTTCCTCTTAATTTTTCTCTTTCATTCTATTTTTTTGACACCTCATTTTCTCTTTCATTCATCTCATTTCTYACCATTAYCATCCTCTTCCATTAATTTTTTCCACAATAGAGAGGATCCTCTTATATTACATATCTTACTTTACATAATCTCTAAAACTTTAAAAATAAAAAAAAATAAAAGTATTGTTATGCAAAAGACAAATAGTGATTGGTTTGTGGGCACTAGGGCCAAGGTAAGCTTTCCTCTAAAACTAGAGGAAGTAAACATCTTCCTCTTGCTAAGAGGACATCAACATGTGCCTCACAATAGAGAGGATGTCCTCTTAGAGGAAAGAGAGTGTTAAGAGGACCTCTCATCATCTCTATTGCGGATGCTCTTAGGAACATTTAGGATAAGGTAGGTAGATTAGACCAATCTTCTTTTTGACTTATTTCTACCGGTTTCTAAATAGGTGACTATGTATGTCTCATTATCCCTTCTAATTTTCCTGTTTCTTATTCTTAATTCTTCAAAAACAATTTGCTCTTCCATTTTTTTACTACATTCAACGCCACACTGAATCCAATCATCAGTACATTTTGCTCCTCCATTTTCCCACAACCCATCTCTTATAAACTCTTATTAAGCCCAAAAATTCTGACGAAAGTATGAACCCCCAAATTTTGACGAAATTCTGAAAATTGTGTTCCCCAAATTCGAAAATAATTGCCGCCCGAATAGATAGAGCTGCCCCAGTCGAAGATTAAGTCGAATCAAGCCTAGAAATTCAAATCGAATCCATCAAATAAAGCCCAAAAATTCAAACAAATTTAATTCACATAATCTTGTAAAAATAATTGGAGATTTTAGGGGATTTTAGGGTTTGGTATTTTGATTTTTCTGGTTTATTTGGTTGACATTTCGTTCAATTAAAGTGTTGCTGAAATGAAGAGGATTTTGGGAATCAAGTTGGGGGAAATTAATCTAGGGTTTCATTGATTGAGAAATTGAAAAGATTTGGAGGAAATATAGTTAGGGTTTTGTTTTGTCAATAAGAAAGGAGTTTAATGGTTAAACAAGTTTATTAACCCAAGGATACCGGTTGTCTAGGTAGCCCCTAATGGAAGTAATGCTTCAAAAGAAGCTTTCTTATCCCACATTGAAAGCTTTCTTATCCCACATTGGTTGAATAAACTAAGAGGTTGTAGTTTATAAGTGAACTAGTGTGTTACACTACTAATATGTGTAGTAGTGAGGGNCTTAGGCTCGGAAGTCGTGTAACCCTGGGGGTTGGTTGCCAAGAGGCCGTGTGTATCGAGCAGGGCAAATACAACTTTAGGGCAGTGATTCTGATCACGCCACGACATCTTATCTTAAGTTCTGTAAGTTTGTTCTGTTCATTGTCCGTGTCATAACTATACCGCCTACAGCCCCTCCACCTGTTTACTACAAGTTAAATGATGTCAATGATGATACTATTCTCAATTAAACATTATGATGGATTAATATGAGAAGATAGGGCATATGATGGATTATTCCCATGAAATAACCCTTTTTATTTTGGGTATCTAATAATTGATTAGCTTTTAGACAAAGTTTGTGCATGCACAAATTCACATTTGTAACGGTCAATATCTGTCCCAAATTTGTAACGTATATATTTGTACCAGGGGTGTTTGGTTGACTCTTTGGATTAGAGTGGATTTGCTCAATTCCAAAGTTTGGTTGGATTATTTTGAAATGGATTTAGATACCCAATGAATTATAACTCTATTCCAACCCCCAGATCTCGTACCAACCTTTCCCATTGGTGTCAAACACCATTCCTCCCTTCTACAATTTTAAGATGGAATGGATTTAGAGCTCCACTAATATTGGTGTCCGACTCTGTCCGGACTACCTCTATTTTACATTAAAATTTATTTTCAATTAAATAAAATTATTTTAAAGTTGTATAACTCATAAATTTATCTTAATATATTTTTCTATGACATATCTTAAAATTATGATGAAATAAAATATGAGACAAATTCACTACTCCCGCTATTAATATTTTACATAAATCGATTGGTTAACTAATTGCTCGTATATACTTTATTTCGTTGTTAGCATTGTTACTTTGATTACATTTGTTATTACTACCGTTACTTTCACTACTCCCCGCAGTAATTATTGTTACGTAACTATTGTTACATTCACTACCACCGCATTAATATTGATAATTTCACTACTCCCTGCCGCATTAATATTGATAGTTTCGCTATTCCCTTTGTTACTTCTGTTAATTTCACTACTCCCGCTCGGCGCTCGCTGCCAATATTGTTACTCTAACTATTCAAATGAGTGATTACTATCATATTATTATATCCAATGTTACAACAAATTTTCTCCCTAATAACAGAATTACTTTTACTCTTTAGGCATGCAATTTTAAGAGATTTATATATTTATATGAATATATCACGTATATACATTAAATCAAATAGAAATAATTATGGAATATTATATTTTTTTTGGAAATTTAGCTTGAATTATTTACCTTTTAATAGTTTCCAAAATATAACGTATTTATATTATATTTGTGTATATTAAATAACTAATATTAATTAAGTGAGGCATGTTTATTTTAAGGAAAATCACCATATTCCGGTATTCTTTGAATTTATACTTCAACCAAAACTATATAATATCTATATTGAAATCCCTTGATTAGTCTATCACGCAGTGATGTGTTTTAAATTACCTCGCAAGTGTACGATGTCGTGTAGCACTTTGAGGGTCGAATCACGGGGAGCGCAATGCAATACTAGTAGATTTT